>PVIC010004966.1:0-59991 GCA_004025085.1 Thryonomys swinderianus | reverse complement strand
CTTTCTTTCTTTCTTTCTTTCTTTCTTTCTTTCTTTCTTTCTTTCTTTCTTTCTTTCTTTCAGATCTTGCTTTGTAGTTCAGGCTGGCCCTGAGCTCACTATGTAGCCCAGGGGTCACCTTTCTAATAGTTACTTTTTTTTCTTAAGGAAGTAGTGCGCATAGTGAGGTAAATGCTTGCAATGCTTTTATATAAATTACGATGGCAGAACACCGAAACTTGGAGGGAGGCTCTTATGGCCTACGTGCTGTTTTTTCCATGAATTTCAAATGTTGAGTCCTATCTCCACCGTGAGGATATCTGGAAGGGGGGGGGTCCCCTGGTTATGTCACATAATAAATAAAACACTGATGTCAAACACTTCATAGGTACTCAATAAATATGTATTAATAGTTCTTATAATAAAATTGTTCTCATAATATTTAACAAATATTAATCAGTAAAAATGAAATCCTCTTAAGATTTGTTTAGGATTTAAATTTTTATTGATGTAGAGAAGCCACAGGTAGATCCAAGGTTCATTCCTATTTAATTTTATGAACACAAATATACCTAACTTTATTGAAGGCTGAAAGAAAAATACACTATGATTTTGAACAACAGTATTAGGTATTTAGTCTGGTTGCTTAATGTAACTTTTAGTGTAAGTCACCCAAGATCTCAGGTCCAGTGGCCCCTGTAATTCTAGCATTGTGGAGGATGAGGCAAGAGGCTCCCAAGTATGAGTTTAGCCTGAGTGACTTACTTCATAAGGTGCTTTCTTACAGTAAAAAATAAAAGGGGTGGGGACTAGTTACGTAGCTCATTATGAAGGCCTTAGTATTAGTCCACAGGACTGGGGGGAAAAAAAATCACAAAAGAATACATGAAAACAAAATAGGACAAAACTAAATAAGCCCAAGAAAGATGTAATTCTCATTTAGCTTTCTCTTTTTAAAATGTTGGCTTTTTGAACTAGGATCTTGCCTTGTGGTCAAGGCTGACTGTAGAGTTACTGTGTTGAATAGGAGTAACCCTTCTGCCTCACCCCCTACAGTGCTGGGATTTATACTCATGTACTACCATTCCTGACCATACTGTCTTTGTTTCAAAAGATATTTGAAGATGTATTTGTTTTCTAAGCCTGCTGTAACAAACAACCACAAGCTAATTGCTTAAAATAATAGTTGCCTCATGGTTCTGGAAACTGAATGTCTGAGGTTAGTGTTGACAGTGTATCCTTCCATTACAGGCTCTGCAGAAACTCTACCCTGGCCTCTTCTAGCTTTTCTAGCTTACCATTCCTTGGTTTATACCTACATCACTTCAGTCCTTGTCTTCATCTTTACATCATCTTCTTCCCTCTGCGTCGCTGTATTCTTTTCTCCTTTTCGTATTTCCTCACTGTACAGATACACTGGGCATTAGATTTAGGGTTTACCTAATTCAGTAGAACCAACCTGACCGTAACTCTACATCCGCAAAGATCCTAATTCCAAGTCAAATCACATTCTGAAGTTGCAAGTAGACAAATTTGGGGGAGGGGTTTTTTCAAGGCTCTACATCGGAAACGGAAGTAGTAGTAGTATAGAAGGAGAAAAATGGTTTTGTTTGTTCTCTGTCCTCAGTTTCCCCCCTTTCTCATTCCTTAGTGGGTTTAGCTGTATCAGTTACCACACATTAACCAGTTGTGCCTCTGGAGCTCCTACATATGTTAGAGTTGAAACCCGGTGCCTATGGACTCATTATTTTGAAGATATTTAATCTGTCTAAACTGAGTTGTATTTCTTTCCTCTCAAAAGTTCCCCATTTTAGGGGACACTCGAGTAAGAGAAACATAAAATTTTTGAGTATTTGCTCTTCAGCACAGGGAAAGAAATAGTATGATAAATGAACTTTATCAACAAACCTTACTTGTAACTTATCTTTAAAATTATTCTTTTGATTTTAAGTAGTAAAATTGAAATAGCTATACATATCAGAAAATATTTTTCAGTATATTTTAACAAACACGTTATTTGTCAATGACAATAAATTTTATCTAGGTCAGGAATGTTAAGAATTTTATCATTATCTTTCAAGACAGTAAATGATACACTGAAGTCTAAAGTGTTGTACTTCCAAGGAATGATGGATGAGATTCCTGCCTGTGAGCAGCTACCGGTTCATTAGATATGAGGACGACCTTGCAGGGCAGTACACTAAGGAGCTACTGAGGAGACCGAAGCTTCAGGCACATCTCTACCTGGTTTACTATTCTGTTTTGGGCAGCTCTGCCGGTGGAAGAGTCCATACACGGCTTACAACAATACGGAGAGAGTTTAAGCCATTTTCTGTGAATGTACACCCCGTGATTTCAGACCTGTCATTAGCATGCTGGGGAGATCTGTGTCATTTGGGGGGGGAGAGTGGAGACAGGATGGAAAGAGGTTTTGAGTCAAAGACTTCTACAAAGCAGATGTTTTGTAATGTTTGTAAATGCAGATAATCTAATGACATTCCTCACTCAAATATTAGAAAATATCCCCCTACCCCAGAATTCCTCAGGTCACACAGAAGAAGGAATGATGTTCATATCTATAAAGTTTACATTTAAAATAATAGTTATTAAATTTAAGAAAACTTTGTTCAGTTTATAAAGTGTTTTGAATTGAGGTAACTAAAAAGGGCCTTAAATTCATAGCTCCGCTTACTTCATTAAAGAACAATAACACTATTTACTTGTCTCTCTATAGAATTAAGAGGCCAAGTATACCTGACAGTGGTCAGATTTCTGCTTTGTGTAGGGCTGTGTCTTTAAGGCCAAAGTACATGTGTCATGCTGAATGCCAGGAGACATGAGTTCAAATCTGTGCTTTGCTGTCAACTGCCTTACTTTGGCTGAGTAACAAAACTCTAGCAAACATCTCAAAAGACCTTTCAAGGAAATGGCTTGGAAATTTTTCAGGGAGGAAATTCTTCCATTGTCCTTTATTTAAGCTGACAAATAGCATCTCAGTTTTCTTGTATTCTTGAATATATGGGCATAGTGGAACATTCATATCATCCCAGCTCTTGGGAGGCTGAGGCAGGAGACCACAGGTTCCAGACCAACCTGGGCTAATATAGAAAATTCAGCCCAACCCAGACTGTCAGTAAGGCCCTGTCTCAAAACAATAGCAACAACAACAACAACAACAACAAAAACAAGTTTAGATTTTATATATCTCTTCTGTTTGTTATTAATCATTGCAACCATGTGACCCAGATTAATAATTTTACAGTTAAAAAAGCATTAATTGCATCGTCAATTCACCTAATTCATATTTTATATGTTAAAGTTCAAAAGAGTTAAATAACTAATTAGAAATCATGAGGAAGTCTAGGCTTAGAAATTTTAAAAGATTTGACCATGAACATAGGTAAACCTAAAATGAAAGAGAGCAATAAGTTATGTTTGAGGACTCTTGCCTAGTATTGTCTTCATTCTATGAATAGTTTGTTAAAATAATGGCACCTGCTGTCTTCTGAGTGTGGACAATGCATATGTAAAATTTTGTTTTGTGAGGAATATAAGGAATGACTTCAATACATTTTTTTTTTGTCTCAGATGTCTCAGGACATTTGAAGGAGTTCCTACAAATTTAATTTTTTTTTTTTTTTTTTTTTAGACAGGGTCGCGCTTTGTAGTTCAGGGGGGCCCTGAGCTCACTATGTAGCCCAGGCAAGCCTTGAACTCAGCAATCCACCTGTCTCTGCCTCCCGAGTGCTGGGATTACAGGCGTGAGCCACAACGCCCGGCCAAATTTAAATTTTTTAAAAATTATACAATATTCAACTGGGACAGGACCATTTTCAGAAATTAGTAATAGAATCATAGAATCTTGAGTGACAATAATTTCTACTTGTCCTTTGGGCAGGATCAGCATTAAAAAATATGGAAGACTTTTATATATAGTATGAACCAGTTTCATGTTGGTCCTTGAAATCACTCACCTGGCTGTAAAACACAGTCATTTATTAACTCATGAGAATAATATGTAACTGCTTTGTTATAAATTTAATCAGAAAGTATTTAAAGCAAGCACTAATAATGCCTATTTGTACGCAGCACCTAATTTGTATAAATCTATATTTTAAAATTTTGTTCATCACTAAAAAAAAATATTTTTTCCTTAAAATAGTTTCCTTTCCCATAGTAATCCACACAATCCTATTTAACCCACAGTATGATGTATCACAAGAATAGTCTCATAATTCTTGTCATTTCCAGTGCTGAATGTCAGGAACATAGCTCTTTTGGTTAAACATCTGAACTTCAACCTGAACTCTGGGTACACTAGACCATAAAATGTAGGTAGATAATTATTTCAGATTGGGGAAAGGAAAGAGAAAAAAACCTCCTTAATGGCTACTAAGAGGGAAAAAAAAGGGTCCTAAGAAACATATAAAATTCTTGTTTAATATTTGCCAGAAGTGAAAATAAAACACATGCTATGGACTGCCATGCTTTTGAGCTGAGAGCTGCCATTAGAGATTAGTTCTAGTGCGTGTGTGTTACATGTAGGAGGCTTTCCAAACCCTTTTCCATGGAGATAGATTTGTTCTGAGACTCTTGGAAGGTCGCAGCTCATTAGAAAAAGAGCCTCAAAGCAAAACTCTCCATGATCCTCAGGTAAATCACAACACATTTAGTTGTGTAGCTCTGAAACTGTTCCATTTAAATAAAACAGTCACAGGCTTTTAAGTAAGTTAGATTTAAAGGAGTATTTTCAGTGAGTTAAATGAAGATCGGTATTGTTTTCCTAGTACAGAAATCTGTAATAACAATTCACTGTATCTGTCAGTATGAATAAAATTATACTTGGTTTAAATTTTATTTGCGTTTGTCTCTCCGCCTGTTTTCTGGTGGAAACTTTAATGAGCAGTGAATAACCAAACGCTGGACAGCCAAGGGGAGGAAAATAAAGACAATCTAAAGCAAGCTTAATGTTCATCAGTGTAATGAAAACTCCACTGCAATAAGGATAATGCAAAGAATATTCAGATTAGCTGAAGCAGTTTATAATTTAGTCCTTGTACTATTAAGAAAAGAAACATACGGGGCTGGAGATTTAGCTCAGTGGTTCCAGTGCCTGCCTCGCAAGCGCAAGGCCCTGAGTTTGGTTCCGGTAACCACATACAATGTTGGGCGTGGAGAATCATGCTCATCAGCAATCAATACCACATACTACAGTGCCGGGCATGGAGGCTAACGCCTGTAATCCCAGCAGAGGCAGAGGCAGGAGGATTGCTGAGTTCAAGGCTTGCCTGGGCTACATAGTGAGCTCAGGGCCAGCCTGAACTACAAAGTGAGACCCTGTCTCAAAAAAAAAAAAAAAACATACCGCTGTGTAGTACATGAACATGATGATTTTCTGTCATATAAAATATTTAATTGTATGTGTATGTAAATATATATTTCAATATATTACTTTTAAAGTAAATGCATTCTAAAATACTGTTATGAAATTATATAGTTATTAAACTACTTCAGTGATCATTTAAGTGGAATTTTTTATAATATAACGTATCATATTTTATTCACCCATTTTCTTAGTAATTGACTTCTCTTCGAAAACCTCTAAATCATTATTGTAACCAGAGATAATTAAAATAATTCATTTTGGTGTACTATATTTCTCTGAACTCTCCATTTCTATCCCTATTTCCAATTAAACTTTCTCCAGAAGTTAGAACACTAGTTCATTTTAATTCTTGCAGATACCCATGGGGAAATTTCTAGTATGGACTTTTGGATTTCAAGAGATTTTTTTAGCTTGCAAGTAAATTATAGAGATTAGTTCTCCTTTCTAGTACCTTGAAATGTTTTATATTTATTCCTCTTAAATGTAGCTATAGTTTTCTTTTGCTGATCTTAAAAGTTTGCATTTTTACATTTATATTTTTGTTGATTATTGTAGCAAGAACAGTTACTTTTTTTAAAACCTTACCTCTCTAATTTATCGTTTTATCTTCTAGTTTATGATCTTTGCTCTAACCTTTATCGCTTTTCTTGGACACAATTATTGTTATTAATATATTGCTGAATACAGCCTTGTGTTCACAGCCCTTGTGTGGGTGTTTTTGAAATTATTACTTGGTGTTTATTTTTTAACTGCGTATTTTATTTTCTGGACATTTTTATTTTTTTTTATTTAGAAGTTTGAAGTCCTGAAGTGTGGCTTGGAAAAGCTTTAATTGATTGAGGTTTTCTTTATATCTTATATAGTGTCCTTGAAACTGTTTATAAAGTCATTAAAAGAATTTTGATAAATGCCTTCACATATGTAGTATGGCACCCAACTTTGCTTGGTCTCTTTGAAATTTATAATTTAATTCCACTTTTTATAGGATACTTCATTTTAAAGTAATAGACCTTTATTCTTGGAAGTTCTTTTATTCCATATATGTAAATATATAAAATTTTAAAAAGACTTATGCATATAAATTTTAATTTAAAAAATGTCCTATAGCCCAAGGTCCTAAAAGAAACAAATGGTCTTCTCGAGATTTATTTATTGATTGATTGATTGATTGATTGATTGATTGAGAAGGGTCTCGCTTTGTAGTTCAGGCTGGCTCTGAGCTCACTATGTAGCCTAGGCAAGCTTCGAACTCAGCAATCCTTCTGTCTCTGCTTCCCGAGTGCTGGGATTACAGGCATGAGCCACCACGCCCGGCACTGTGGTATGTGGTATTGATGGCTGGTGGGCGTGAGTTTCCACGCCCAGCATTGTATGTGGTTACCAGGAATTGAACTCAGGCAGGTGCCAGAACCACTGAGCTAACCCTCTGGCCCTGATTTTATTTTATGTTTGTTTATTTGGTGATTTGGTGATTTTTTGCAGCAGGGTCTCACCAAGTTTAGACTGGCCTGGAGTTCATTTTGTAGCCTAAGTTGACCTCAGCCTTGTGTCAGTCCTTCTGCCCCAGTCTTCCAAGTGCTGGAATTGCAGGCTAAATTTTAAATAGAATCAGTAAATACATGGTTCAAAACCAAACACATTCTAATAAAATATTTATCATAAAGTTATTGCAAATTTATCTCTTTGTGGTTTTATGCTTATCATGTTTTGTTTAAAGAAGAAACAGTTATATTGCTCATCATATGTTAATTTGCTGTCCTGGAGTAGGGCATTTCCTCATGGCAAGTTTCTAGCTAGTTAACTTTCTTAGAATAAAGAAAAAAAATCCATAATGTAGGTAACACTTCAGCAAATCAAGGAGAAGGCCTGAAAAGAATCCTATTCACAACCGTTCAGGCTTTCCTACTTCTCAGAAATCTTTTTCTATTCCCAGAATCACAGGATACCACATCTAGAACACCACTGGTCAATACCTGATACATTTTTATGAATGAATGTTGTATATTATAATCATTAATATGCTCTAAAAGAGTGTGTGTGTGTGTGTGTGTGTGTGTGTCCATATCTACCCCTGACCCTTGGATTTTAAGTGTCAGAAGTATTTTGGATGCTCAAAGGTACCATGGGAACCAGACATTGTGGCAACTTAGATATCACCCTCACGTACACACGCCAGACACACCATTTTCAAATAGCTTCAGACATGCAGAACTGTCACCAGTTGAAAATCACTGATTTACATCCCCAACATCCTTTTATAGCCGTTCATTTTTTGAAAGTTTTAAAAGACCCAGTAAATTGTTAAAAGTCTTCCATCGTAGTTTTCTGTTTCTTGATATATAGAGTTTGTGTGTTTCTTCTTTGTATAATGTAACCCTCCTAGATCTTTTTTTAATTGCAATTATGCTTTTCACATCATAGGTTCTACTTTATTTGATATCAGTATTGTTTTCCTTGGGGTTTTTTTTGTTTCTTAGTTGCACTTGCCTCAGTTATCTGTGCCTCAGCTTTTACCAGTAACCTTTCCATGATGGCTGCTTTCTACCCTTTCTGGTCCTCAAGTGATAACAGGTTGCAAGTAATATTGCCTCATCTCTTTTAGACCATCCCCCATCTATGGGTCTCAGCTCTTACTAAAACATCAGTCATATTTAACATGGATTTCGCTGTGTAAATACTGCAAAGATTTCTCAGGGCTGGGATGTTCAAGTTCATGAGCAGTATTTTCTAGGTGATCAGAACCATAATCAAGGTAGCAGACATTCCTTCCAGGTTCAGACCAGAACACCCTGTAACACAAAGATCCAGGAGACAGAGAGTCCCTTGGCCACGGGATCAGTTCACTGGAACAGAGTGATGCCCAGACCTGACTCAAACCTCCGGAGTTAGCAAGGACCCTCAAAAGTAATGCAGTTTGCTTAGATACAGATGTTTGTTTTAGGTTGCAAGGCGGGCAGGCAAGACATGTGACAGCTTAGCTGCACAATTAAGTTTTATCTGATGGTCCCCTGGTTCCCTTGGGAGGTTCCTTGTTTGCCCAGTAAGGTCTCCGTCTTTGCCCAAGATGGGGACACGTCTGTCTTCAAAACAAGTTTCCTGCTGAAGTTAGTGTCTCCCACCCGCTAAGTCACTTTGAGCAGACATTAAGGAACTCCATCATTCCCCCCCTATTTTTCAGTGCAGTGGATTTCTCTGTGGTATGTTATCCCTTGCTTTAATATGCTGTGTTATTTCAATTCTTCTTTTTTAAATATGTAAAAGCACAAATCCACTTCCGTTTTTCATTAGTTTAAATGCTTGAGGGGTACAGCATCACACAGATTTGGTGTTCAATGGCCTTAGTGGGAAAGTTGCTTTGGAACTTGGCAAGAATCACGCCGCCGTTTCCGTGGCCCCAGTTACCTTTCCCCAACTCACTCTGGTTTTGTCTGGTTTGCTGCCTGGAGACACTGTTGTTTCGTGCTTTGTACACCTAAGCACATTTCTTGCCCAGTAGAATTCTGTTTCATCGCGAACAGTAACACCTTCAATTTTAAGAAGAGCTGTGTTTCCCTTTGGTTCCGCAGATCTAGCTTCTAGCCAGTGAAAATGGCCTCACACCCCAGGCTTCCACACACCCTGGCCTTTTTTTTTTTTTTTTTTTTGAGACAGGGTCTTGCTTTGTAATTCAGACTGGCCCTCAGCTCACTATGGAGCCCAGGCAAGCTTTGAACTCAACAATCCTCCTGCCTCTGCCTCCCGAGTGCTGGGATGACAGGCGTGAGCCACCGCGCCCGGCCACCCTGGCCTTTTAGAAGTCCTGTTGCCAGCAGGCTTCCTCGGGCTCCAAGATGGAAGAAAGAGAAGCTAGTTATTTCCGTTCTCACTGGGTGAGGGGCGAGTTAGTAGATCCCTATATTTTATTGGAATGTTGTTCTAGTTGTTTCTTTTAATTCTATTTTTTAAATATCTCAGCCATAACATAAACATGGAATCCTGGAAAGCAGTGGTTGAGCTGGTTTTCTGCTGTGGTAACTTTATTTATTCATAGGGAGTCCAAGATTGGCCAGATCTGATAAAGCCTGACTTTTTGCATTGTAACATAATAGGAATCCATCGCAAAGTTAGAGAACTAGAAAGGAGGAGAAAAGGGAAGGGAAGGGGAGGGGAGGGGAGGGGAGGAAGAAGATATGAAATCCCTCCCTTTTGTAGCTAACGTATGGACACTACAGTGGCTGAAATCCACGTATGAGATGAATGTCCCTGGGACCTGGTCACCTCTTTAAGAACCCAACTCTGAAAACCAGCGTACTAGCAATTAAACTTCCACATGAATTTTGGAGATAATATTTAACTCACAGCAAACAGTATGAGAAATGGCTGCCTGCTGTTCATGTACTATGTATTACTTATCTAAAACTAGTCCTTCCTGGCAGCTGTGGTGGCACACAGCTGGGGTCCCTGTGCTCCGGGAGGCTGACACAGAGAGTGTAACCTCAGGTCCACACTATAAAACCTAGCAAGACTTTGTCTCAAAACCTTAAAAGATAATTATTTAAAGGCTAAGGTTGTAACTCTATACACAGGCCCTGAGTTCAATCCTTGGTACTATGAAGCAAAACAAAACCCAAAAGAACACTATGATTTCTCTTTTGTTCCAGGTTAGTTTTATGAAAGAATATTCAACAGAATTATTTGATGGAAGTTTTAGTGGATACACCATATCACTTATGATCCAAGATATGTTTTCATATATTTAATGTTCGGCTGAAATGCCATGGCAGTAGAGCAAATTTAGAAAGCATTTTTGAAGCTTTTAAAAGATCAATACTTAGTGGCTTACCTTATAGGAACCTTAACATTTCTATATACATATACCATCCACATATTTCTTTATTGAGTTCATAATTTACATGTGAAAATGACAAGTAATGCCAAGCCTATATTTGGGGATTTAATCTTTGCTGACTAATTTATCAGACATTTTACCTTTCTGTACCAACAGATGGTTTTAATATCTGTCTCTATTGAACAGTCACTCAGATGCGTCCATCACTGTTGGATAAATAATAATTCAGTAGCCCTCAAGTGGCTACGATAATTAGATTTCAAAAGAGAGTTTTAGCTTTGTCATTTACTGTCCTATTCAAAATTTGATCTCCATTTTCTAGTCTCTCTAGTACATTCAAATGTATTCCAGCTTGAGTGAAATATGTGGGATGGTACTATTTCGTGTAAATTACTTAGAATAGGTTTTGTGAGAAAGCCCTCAGTACACCCTCTTTGCTTTCTAAAAATGACTTTCACCATTCCAAAATAAGTCCCTGGTGATACTACTTGACTTGCTCCAAAGTGCCCTGCACTTGATTAAGTGATGTTTCGTGTAATAGCCAAAACACTCCAGGGATTTCTAGTGGGTGTTTAAAACGAATGGCTTTCACCTAGGACCATTATAGTCTGCACCAAATCTTTATTTTTCCTCTATTTCCAGATCTAGAAAACAGATATATTTCTTTAATCAGTCTCCTGTCAGTAAAAACAGATAGATGGTGTGCCAGTTTGATTTCAGGTTTAACAATTTGAGACTGGTGAAGTAGAAAAGTTGACAAAGAAATAAATTTGTACATAGTAGCGTTATGATTTCATTGATACTAGCAGAAGATATATTTTTATTGTTAATTTTTTAAGAGCTAGAAATGTTCATTTTTAAAAGTGAAAGGTGGTATTAAGAACATAAAACTTCAGCAGCCTGTTATATTTTTTAAGATTTATAAACTATATACACCATCACACATACATATGTAGGTAATTTCTCAAGTATTTCTTCCAACAGTTAAAAAATTCTGACCTTCTGTTTTCCTTAAGCATCTCTGTATCATTTCCGATAAACTTTTAGGCTTGTGAACAGATAGCAGGTGTGATAAAAGGTACTGTGAGTCCCACTACCATTGCTGTCTGATGGGAAGGTGTGCTCAGCAGAACATCACACAGCGCCCGCATCTGTCATTGGATCTGGCACCCTGTGACTTCTGGCTCTTCCTCAAAGTTGAAATGACCGCAGAAGGCAAATATTTTGAATTGATTCAGGAACAGCCACACCAGGACAACTAAAAACACTCACAAGAGGACGTATAGAACCGTGTCGTAAAGTGTCAGGAACTGTGGGATAGATGTGTTTGGACAGAAGGAGAGTATTTTGAGGGAGATTAATGATAATGCTTATTGCAATAATTATTTTAGAAAATTTAAACACTTTTTCAGCCTTACCTCATTGAAGTTATAAAATGTGTTATTGCTGGGCATGGTGGCTCACGCCTGTCATCCCAGCACTCAGGAGGCAGAGACTGGAGGATTGCTGAGTCCGAGGCTTGCCTGGGCTACATAGTGAGCTCAGGGCCAGCCTGAACTACAAAGCAAGATCCTGTCTCAAAAAAAAAAAAAAATGTGTTATTGACAGAGAAAGCTGGAAAATATGAAAACTATCACACGTTGGCACTGATATAGGCTTTGACAGTGGAACCTTCAGAAAAGTTACTAATGTCTACTTTTTAAAGTTTAATCTATTAACAGATTAAATATAGATTAACCCATTAATCTATTAATAGATACTATTTTTTTGTTGTGTTTATTTTGTCTGAGACAACGTCTCACTCTTTGGTTCAGGCTGGCCTTGAACTCACAGCAGTGGTGAATTATGGCCTGAGAGCCACCGCAGGCTGTTTATTATGGCTGGAAGTTCTGGAAGGTTCACTATCCGCTGCTGGCTTTAAATTGCAGCGACTCTTCTGACTGCTATTTGGATTACGAGCATGCGCCACTTGGCCCAGCTAAATGTATTTCTAAAGCCACATTTCTTCAGATATCACATTTATGAGTTCATTTGTTTAATTATGAGATTTAGGGAAAAATACACTTGCAGAGTGTATTTTTAGATGTTTCTTATTACAGGTAGATTTACTGGTAGGGCAATAAAACTATCAGCTTGATAGCTTTTTATTTGTTTGTTTTTGCTTTTTTTAGTGGGGTTATTGAGCCAAGGGTTTTGATCAAGCTAAGTTAATATAATTTGAACATTGACTTTTCTCTTAAATTATAATTTTTATTTAATACGTATTTTGTACCTTAGAAAGGGAACTTAGGGTCAAAATTAAATTATTTCACCAAAGTATTTGTAAAGAGAGCAAAATTTCTTTGATATGTCTTTGTACTTTCCGCTACTCAGTTCATTTCCTTTCAATAACGTTTCTTTGCTATTTGGATTTGATTGACAGCTGATTTCTAATCTTTCTTCTCAGTGAGTAATTATAAATAAATTGCTATGCAGTTTCAGTGTTTCTTTTGTTAGTTTTTTTGCCTTATCTTTTTCCTCCTAGGGTACTCTGGATTGAATGCAGGTTTGCAGTGAGCTACATCCCCAACCCCTTTTTATTTTTAAATTCTATTTATTTTATTTTATTTTATTTTATTTTATTTTATTTTATTTTAGTACCAGGGATCAAATGTGTGATCTTGCATTTATGAGGCAGGTGCTGGGACCACTGAGCTAAATACCCAACCCTATTTCTGAAATTTTGTGCTAGGGTTTTACTAAATTGTCCGGGGTCAGTTCAAAATTGTGATCCTCCTACTTCAGCCTCTCAGAGTTCTGGGTTTACAGGCATGCAGCAGCCCTCTGATGGGACTTTCGTAGTTCTGATAAATTTCCTAGGAATTTTGCAAGCAGAAAATGAAAGTTCTCTATCACAGAGGGTATCCACAATCTATAGCAAAGTAGAGATGAAGAAAAAGTATTTGGGAGGTATCTTCTACTAGAATGGCAATGTCGAGGACTGTCTCATAGTGAATATTACCTTGCTTTTAGTAGTGATCTTGTCTACTGCACTTATAAATACAGTTATTAAAGATACTTTTAACTGTCCATTTTCTTTTAAACATCTTTGACTTAGTTAAAACCTTTAATCACTTCATACATTAGAACCTTAGAACCAAGCAGACAGTTGTATGTGAATTATGGCACTTTGTACATAGAGCAGTTCCTCTCTGCTCTGTCAGGAGGAAATGCACATATAGGCTGTGACTACATTGTCTTCTAATCTTCTGACATAATCAGCCTCCAACAATTCATGAGAGCCAGGGAAAAAAGAGTCTGGTAGGCATGTGGACCTTGGAAAAAAACAAACAAATACAAATACTCAGTGTACAATTTATTTCCTACAGTCAGAGTTCTTAGAGCATAGAAAAGGAAAAGAATGATCTTTCACGGGTCTTTCTGCTCTCTCCTGAGTCCCTCCCCCAGTGACTTTCTGTCAACATTTCTAATGTCTTTTATTTGGGTCATATCTCTGCTGTATTCTATGATTTTTTTTCTAAGACAAGCACTATGAATAAATCACATTAGTTTCTAAGTGTATACGTTTTTTTTAAATACAGCACAAGCTGCTTAATGAATTCTGTGAGATGTAATAGTTCATATCTGAGATACCAGCTAAATAATAGTTCTGTATTTTCAAAGCCTATTTTAATAACCATAAATAAATAAGATAACATTTTTATGTTCTCAAATCATTATTCCGATTATGGGCACTGAGTAGTGAGAAGTTAAACAAACATAAATAAAATCATACACATGTTCTGGATAATTCCCTGCATAGGACCTATGGCTAACTTGATACAAAAGCAGAACTAAAGTTAACTTAGTTAGAAATTTTGTATTTATATTTTGATGTTCTTCCAGTTGTAAATTGTATATTTTCTAATAACTGCTTCCAAAAATACCTGAACAGTTTCTTTTTCCCTTGATAAGAGTCAAATCTAGGGCCTTGCACTGGCTGGTCAAGCATTCTACCAGATCAGTATTTGTTTCAGTAGAATTTAAGTATCTTGACTATTCTCAGATTTGAAATTAGAGCAAATTAAGTTATTTTATGATTGAGAAAACTATTTTATAGTATTAAAAATATTTTATAGTAATCTATACACACTACAAATAATACAATAAAATTATTAGTCAAATGTTGTCTATTGACAGGTAGAACAAAATTTACATTCTTTTTCATTTTTTGACTGGCTGTTTATGTGCCGTTTAAGCACTAATGGTTGCTCTGTGTTTTGCTGTCATAATGCTCATGTTCATATATTATTTAGCAAGTCAAATCTAAACTTCATATTTAGAGTATTGTTCTGTTTCATAATTAACCTATAAAGAAATATGACGTGGTGTAAACTTTTACCGCTCCATTTTTTAAACATTTTATACATACATATATATATATATATATATATATATATATATATATATATATATATATATATATATATATATATATAAAACTCCAGTCATGTCTTCCTAACCATACATAGGCTTTCATCCTCTTCCAGTGACTTGACTCTTTGCCACTAGAGGGCAGTAAAAAAATTGATTTAGTTAATAAACATGACTCAGGCTTTTGCACCATTTTTTTTAGATATCACACTGAACAGTTAGTTTACTTAGATGTTTTCTTTTCAACAATGAAGGTAATTTACAATCTTCATATCTTTACAAAATGTAATGTTATATCTTCCTTTTTTATTAAATAACAAAATGTTATTTAATCATGCAATTTCCAGAAATTCATTTAAAATGCTCTGTTTCAGTACATTGGAGATTATTTTAGGCAAAGACCTGCATGGTTGATGTTTGTTGGCTAAATATTTTGGATAGATTCTTTGGATCATTTTATTTGTTTATGTACTTTGCTCAGAGGAATAGTTGTTTTAAATTGCTTTCCAATTTTATTGAAAATCAGAGTTGGAAGCTACAAGACTCAGTAAAATAATTTCTGAGGTCAGTAGTTATACATATATTTAAAAGATTTACTGTAGGAAACCGTTCAGGTTAATTTCCTAATATGCATAGAAATCTCTGCTAACTAGGTAATTTGAAGGTCTCTGCAGTTTTTAGAAATGAGTGTAATTACTGAGGGCTAGAAATTATTTGAGGGATAGAAACGTTAAAACTTGTATTGACATTGCATGTATTAATAGTAATAGTTAATTTAGTACTGTGCTGAAATATCATAGACCATTTTTTGGAATTTGTGCAACTGTGGCTTAATTTCATTTAAACTTACCTTTTATTTAACTTTATACATTTAAATTCATTAATTTGAAGGTTATAAGTACATTTATCATAGCTCATTATCCCCAGGGCACTGCTGCATCAACTCAAGCTTATGAATGCTTAATTACTAAATTTAAAATTGTTAGTGTCGTGTTAAAAAAAAGCAAGGCCTGTGATATTGAATGTGCAATTTTAGAGAAATGAGGAATGCCATTTGTTTTTATTAAACTGGGATTTGAATGTTTGGGAACTGCATTGAGGGACGCATTTCTTGAGAAATTGAGGTAATAATCTTCATTTGCTGGGTTGAAAACATTATTTTTACAGTATTCATTCTTTATAAATAAACATAAGCATTCATGTTTGAAAGAAATATATTTTGTGTGTCTACAGATAAATTGACTTTTGTCATTTTTTCATTGTATGGGCCAGCATTTAAAAAATTGGAAGTAAAAGTTTATCTCAATTAAATATCTTTGTGATGGAAATAGTAATTGAAATGTTGGTAGTAGTGGGTGAAATAATAATATATCGATTTAAGATTCCAATGCATAAATAAATCGCTGTGTAATTTTAAATTCTTTGAATGAATGGAGGGACTTACAGTTTTTCCCCTGCAGGTTTCCTTCACATTTTAAAAATAAATATAATGAGAAAAAAGGAAAAGCACACAGTAATAATTATTTTATAAAAAAAATGGACTTGCTGTCACTGGATACAATATAGCTACAAGACGTATCTTGATCCACTTTCAAAACTTGCATCAGCAACTATTGTTTTGAGAAGTTATGATCCCTATTTATAGAAATTTTTAAAATGGGCTTTCAAGATACCACATTTTCTATATGAGCCCTTTTGAAAATTTTCTTACTTTAATCATGCTGTTTTGTAGTGATATTGATACTAAAATAAAAACCAGTAATAATTTAACAAGCACAGTCTTATATGGTACCAAGTTTTGTAGGGATTTAATGGAATCTCCTGTTACTCTTCATGCTTTCTGAAGGTTCTCACAACTGAAACGAAACCATTGACATGATTGTTAACATTTCTTGGAACTAAAGTAGGTCAGTTTTCAGAACATCTTAAGAATCATAATTTCTCTTTTCCAAAGAGTGAAAGATATTTTTATTTCAGGTTTTTAGTATTAGTAGGCCTTATGTAATTAATGTACTAACAGTTTGCTTTAAAACTCTGTATGTGTGTTGTGTGTGTGTGTTAGTAAAGATAAAAAGTTAAACGTTGAGTTATAATTGTATTTGAAAATTTGCATCCTGGGAAACATGGATAAGCTATTTAATGAACAGTTGATTACATAATTTTAGTTTTTAGATTTTTAGTTTGTCATTTATATTTTGGAAAAGACTCATTTTATGAAATTTTAACCTTCTTATTTTAACTATGGATTTATATGATTTCTAGATGCAAAGTGATTTTCTGATCGATGGCTAAAGTATGGTTTTAATACGTCCAGTCTCAATTGACATACTCTTAGGTAACTGTTTCAAAGAAAGAGAATTAGATATTCAGGGATGTATTTTATGTTGTATACTAAGTCATTTTAATGATTTTGAACGGTTTAGAATTTTTCCTTTTCTATTAAATGTTAATATGTTTCAAAAGCCCCTTTTCTTTGTTTTTAGAAGTATAATCACTGTACATATTTCTTGGGGTTTGAATTAAACTTCATTTTGTACAAGTAATAACTGAGGTTTCATACCATACACTCTGGAAAATAAAGGATATGATTTCTAAAGCATGACTTAAATTTGTTTTTAAATAAACTGAAAAACTAATTTCTTGATTTAAGAAAAATCATAAATGAGAAAAAAATCATATGTAAATCTAAAATTTAAATAACTTTTCTTTATCTCCAACTTCTAACCATAAAATTAAATGTCTACCTTATTCTCTTTCTTATTTACTTGGACTTCTTTGAGATTCTTCTAAAATAAGCTCAGGACTTATTTGTTAACAAAAGTCTTCAATTATATTTTTATTAAAGATACATTATACTATGTAAATCATTGCCTTTACATTTATATTGACCTTTCTTTTACAAGGTACTTTATCCTAATTTAAAATGAGTAAAATTTTCTTAAAACAAGAATTTAATGATTTTTAGGATTTACATTAAAATTTAAGAGGTGGTATTTGCTTTTGTTACTCATTTTCTCCTCTCTGTTTTTGGAGAGGAGGAAAAATGTGATATGTTCAAAAACAATTTCTCTAGTGCAGCGCACGACATTGTAGTAAATGCAGGTTCACTATCTTAATTTTATATTGATTTAATATTTTATTTAACTTAATATTTAAATACAATATAAGTTAAACTTATACTTAAGTAGTTCCTTGTTAATCTGAAAACAGAAACCATCCTTTATACACATTTATACATATATTGAACATTAATCTAACACATATACATATATAAATCTTGTGAAAAATAAAATATATTAGTTTTTTTAACATATTGAACTACAAGTACCTGGGAGGGTAATTGTTATTTTAGTATAAATACATATGATTTAGTTACTAAATGTTTTTGAGTTTGTGACTTCTTTGAAAATAATGGTAATATCACTATGAATGCATTTATAGCATATTAGAGACTTATTGTATTTTTATGAACCTAATAGCAAATGTATTATTTTATTTTTCTTCTAATTACATTGTCAGAATATAATATGGATGCCTGCACCACTAACTGATTTTTAAAAAGCACACATGATTGATGAATATATTAATGTGATTAAATGTTGGTATGGAATCTTCACCTCACTTTAGATTAAAATGAGAGGGAAAAAGAAGATATTTCTTAACCTTTTGAAACTTTAGTGTGATTTTCATTTTTCTCCTGTGACAGTGTGTGCCTATATATGTTACCTTGTACATTACAAGATAGTATTAGTTCAGAGATATTTGCATTATTTGAGAAGTATACTTTCTCTATTCTATTTTATTTTATTTTTAATTGATTTTATTGGTACATTTTGTATGTACATCATGCTCACAACACTGAGAATTTGAACCAGAACATGACATGAATTATTTCTCATTTTTTCATGTCATTTCTTTTCAGAAACCACTAGTGATATTGCCAGAGAATGTGATCTATTTTCATAGTTCTCTCCCATTGATTGGCTTCTTTGTGATATATTATAGTGTATTAAAGAGGTCATTTTATAGAAAGAAAGAGAAAGAAAGAGAGAGAAAGAAAGAAAGAAAGAAAGAAAGAAAGAAAGAAAGAAAGAAAGAAAGAAAGAAAGAAAGAAAGAAAGAAAGAGAAAGAAAGAAAGAAAGAAAGAAAGAAAGAAAGAAAGAAAGAAAGAAAGAGAAAGAAAGAGAGAGAGAGAGAGAGAGAGAAAGAAAGAAAGAAAGAAAGAAAGAAAGAAAGAAAGAAAGAAAGAAAGAAAGAAAGAAAGAAAGGACCCAAAAGAACAGTTAGTAGGGCAAATCTTCAGTGTGTGTGGATTACAGTAGTTTAAGATTTTGTATTAACTTTTAAGGTCATTATTTTTTACTTATTTTAGCTTTCTACGTTTTTAGGTGGAATAGTGACATTGTTATGGTCTCTATGCTTATAAATCTTTGCAGTGGAAACAGTAGATGGTAGGAATAAATACTAAGCATACGTTAGTGTGTGTATGTGTTTACTCTGCATTTCTCCAGAACTCTTCCTTCATACTAGTCCTTACTGTCATATTGGAGGGAAACAACAAGGCAATTATTTGACGGTAGTTTTTCATCACATGTAATAAACCTAATGTAGCTGTTCAGTTTCCCCGATATTAATGCTGTTTTGACATAAGTTTTGGAAGTATTTGACCATTGTTTCTAGTAGTTAGAGACAGAATTACCAAAAATAAAAGGAGCAGTGTGACGTCCCCTACAACTCCAGAAATTGTAGCTGAAAAGGCACAGAATATAGAAAGACCGTCAATCTATCAGTAATGTCTGTTAAGAAGTTCGTGCTTTTCTTTCTAGCCGTTTTATTTCTAGACCGCTATGAGGAAACAGGACTAATCACTGTTCGAAATGTTATGTACAGGTTAATGTATTTAACCCGAACAACCCTATAAAACACACTGCTTTTTATCATTCATTTTACAAGAATTGAATTTAAAAATGTCACCCAGCTGGTCAGTTGTGAACTTGGAGTTTTAGCTCTGTGAACACGACGCACGTCAGTGGTGGCTTTGGCACACAGGCCCCCGTGGACTGTTCGCTATCATTGAAAGCTCTAGAAGGACTATTGTTGCTGGTTTGCTGAAAATGTTTGTTCGTGATTGTCATAGTGCTTCTTTTTTCTTTCTTTTACTTTTTTTTTTTTTTGAGACAGCGTCTCGCTTTTTAGTTTCATGTAAGTGAAACCACGCAATATTCGCGCTGTGTGTCTGACTTACCATTCGGTACTCAGATTGCATCTGTTTACTTGCAAATAAAGTTTATCTTTATGTCATACCGCTTGTAATACTTAGAGAATAAGCCATCACCACAGAATTTTATAAGCTTTGTTTTCCTGTTTTCCCCTTTTGCAATTAGTAATATTTTACCTCATTTGTTATATGATTATTTTTTAAATTTAATTTAATGTATTGGTACATTATATATACACATCACAATTACACTCTACATTGAGAACTTGTACCAGTATATGACATAATTTAATTTTCATTCTTCCCCTCCCCCTACCCACTCTACAACCCCCGCCCCTATATACATAAGCTTTGTTTTTTTTTCTACCATCAATTTTTTCTTTCCCCTCATTATTTACCCCTGAACCCCATTAGCCTTTGAATATTTACTATTTCACAATGTTGATCATGCATTCTAGAACACATTTATAACTTCAGTCTCTCATACCAGAGAAAAGATACAATATTTACACATCTGTGACCTATTTATTTCACTTATAAGTATGTCCCTAAGGTACATCCATTTGAGAATAAATGACTCAGCCTCATCATTCTTTATTCCATATTGCCATTTTTAATACATAGAGAAAAATGACAGGAAGTTTTTAATCAATTATATACTTGGATTTGAATAAGGTTAATTTTGTTTTCTTTCTACATCTGAGAATCTTAATATTTCATAGATTATAAAAGATTAGAGAAAGACAATTTCTGAAGAGAATGATGAATTAAAGAAAATGTGCCTTTTCTGGATTTGGTAGCCATTTTCAAATGTGCTAAAATTATACAAATTGGTCTTTATTATAGTCATTGATAATGATATGATTTAATGATCTTGAACACTCCTTGAATTCATGTTATTTAAGTTAAGGAATTACACAAGACTAGCTGTTACTAAGAAGTTCATTATAATTGACCATGTAAATATTATCATTTAATATATAATGACAAGTTAGGTACCTGTCATAATGTCTCACATTTTAAGGGAAAATCAGAAATTTGGTAGTGTTTAATTTTAATTTTAAAAACTATGGAATATTTTAAATATTCTATTTTTCAGATCAATTCAAACGCATTCAAGAACAATTTCTTTTACATGTGCTATATAGAGATGGAGTATACGTTCCCTGCAGACAGTGAAGAAAATTGTGTCCTAAAAAATAAATCAGTATTTCTCATAATGGGTGTGTAAATGTCTTTTACAACACCAACCACATGAATATTTTTTAGGAGAAGGAAAAATATGTGTAACATTTTTTTCTTTGTTACAAATATATCAAGAAAATTGCTAATACTGGATAAGAGGTATTTGTTATTGGTTCACTTGTTTTCTAAGCAAAACTAACTGGTTAATTTAAAAAATAAGACTATAGTGTTCCCGTTGCCTAATGGTAGTATTATAGAAATGAGCATTTTAGATGATTTCAAAATTATTTTTCTTCATACTCTGAAGCAAAAAATAAATCATGTGTAGGTTCAACAACATGTCATCAAACACAATTTTTGTCTTGACCAAGCAATCAATAGGTTTAATCAAGAACTATAAATAAGTTTGTTTCACTAGAGCCTTACTCCATTTTCAGTAATTATTTGTTCTAGATTGGAAAATCGTGACCATAAAGGCAAAAAAAGAAAAAAAAAAGTGGGATAGAAGTTAGATGTAACTTTGAGGCGGGCAGGCTGAAATTTTTTAAATTTAAAATTAGGCAAAATTCTCACTCATTTTTTGTTGTCGCTGACCAGCAGCTGGTGCTTACTCTATGAACCATTGGGATACATTGCTAAAAACAGAAAATCTTTGTTCTCAGAGTGTCCATAATCTCTCTTTATATAAATATAGTCAAATAGAAAGACATTACTAGGAAATGACAGGATTTATGACAGTGTTAATACAGGATTCAAATGAACAAGGATGGCAACTAATGTACCTTCAGGAACTCCATAGAGGTGGCATTGAAGCTGAGATCTGAGTACTGATATCACATTGTTGAGGGTGTGTGTGTGTGTGTGTGTGAAATACGTGCAGAACTGAAGCCTGACTGAACATGGGAGGAACTGCCCAGAGATCAGGTGATTATAATACATGGTGGGAGAGAGAAGAACCGTAAAGCTGAAGTGAGATGTTTTAGCTTTACTCTGGGGCTACAAACAGTAAATGATGTTTAGCTACTAAAAATCCATTTTAAAATGGATTTTTTTAAAAAATTGGAATAATCGTCCCTTCTCTGTCATATCCCACCCTGAACAGTCATAGTAATGATTATTGGATTTGGTGGGGCAGCGTTGTTTTTGAGGGGGGAATCATGAGCTGCTGTAGTGAGGGCAAGAAACAGCAGCAGTTCCGGGTTCGCCGCAGTTCCCTCCTAATAAATGCGCTATAAGTCGAAGCACCGAAGCACCGTTCTTTGCCTTCAGCGCACCTGGCCTGCCGAGCAGAGCAGCACCGCCCCTTGCCAGCTGTCGCCGGTTTGCCTGTGTGATCGTGGGGCCGACTGGGCGCAGCCGCTGGCTCCTGCCGCCCAGCACCCCGAGCAGACCGGACTGTGTATCATCAGCCTGGGAAACGCGCACGCTCCCAAGTGCATCGCCCAGTTGCAAAATTGTGCGCTGAACCGTGGCAAGTGAGGCGTCTTTTGTATTATTACCTGGCTGGACGGCTTCATCGACTCTAGACACTCCCGAGGCAGGACGTGGGAACCTGGAGGCTTTAGTTCATGACTATCTGTCCCTGCTGCCATTAATAAACTTGATACTATTCAAATACAAGGAAATCATATCAAAGTGATCATAAAGTTATGATCACGATGTGTATTTACAATGTATCAATAAAGAAAGAATTAGACTAATCAAAGTAAATCAGCAAAATTTGCATAACAAATATTTGGTGTGAAAGCCAGTGGGAAATACAGCGTTGAGAGAATTTCCACATGCTGCCCTTTTATTCAGGAGAGCACAAAGTTTCAGTCTGGATTGTGATCTACCTTCTCAGCCACATGCCCAGGAGTGATCCAGCGAGTGCCGGGCTTGTTTCAAAGGATTTACTTGAGTTCAGATGGTCCTTGGTTTGCACTGACTTGTCCTTAAGGAAACTGATATTTCTGAAATGGTTTCGTGACAAATCGAGGCCCTTGAGGCCTTCCCAGAGGTGTTAGTTACTGAAGCTAGGAAGAGGTTAAATTGTAAGCAGAACAAAAACACAACAGTATTTCGCTGCCAAGCGCTCGCCCTCTCATATGATTTTCCCTCGTGTCATTCACCCGCACTGCCCTCCACCCTCCGTCCTGACTCTGTTGTGAACGTGAGCGGTGCGCGTTGTTTTTAACTCCGGGACCTCATTTGCGGAACGCGAAGGCTGCTTGAGGTGTGCAGTGAGGAATGAGCTGCAGAAGCCCTCTTTATAGCTACTGCAAACCGATGTCACAATATAATTTCGTGTTTCTTTTATCTGAGGCCAGAGTATCAGTACTGAGTCCCTAATAAATTGCACAGTGCTTTTTAATTTGAAGTAGTAGTTATTATTGTTACTGTTTTGTGTTTTACCTTCTCAGTCTCCTTATCTCGACTTTCAATTAACGCACAGTGAATTAACTGTATTTAAGCATTACACAGCAAGATCGCGCTGTTTAAAAACTGTAGTTTGGGGAAAAAAAACCGTAATTTCATTTTCATAGTGCAAAATAATGTTCCTTTGACATGGGCAATAAAATTAATAGAGATTCCAGTTTTAGTATTTGTAATCTCAGTATACGCATTAAGTATATCTCTGAAACAAAACTTCATTGGCCAGTGCAGTCTAGTAAAGGACCCATTTTGCTGCATTTTGTACTCAGCACGTTAGGTACACACTCCTGTTTTACAGAACGTAAAAGGAGGTTTCTTTTTTTTTTACGTTCAATAATTTGAGTATATGTCACAGGTGATAAAGGCTGGAGATATTTTAAATTGAGATAGAAGAGATTATTTACACACCTATCCTCAGGGCTAGTGGTCACACATAGTAGGTGTCCATAAATATTTTTAAAATATAGTAATGTAGTTTTTATTACAGTGTAAACAGAGCCTCTAAGTCATTAGGCAAATATAACAGATTCTAGACTATAGTAGCTATAAGAAACTATATATTGATATATTAAGTTTTAAGCTAGGGTTTGCAGGGAGCAGAGAATAGATTTTCAAATGAGAAAGTGATTATATTTTGGGTAAGATGACAAATGTAAAGACAAAGGTAATAATGATGAATTGCTCCCAATTAATGACCAAGAGATCCGAAACACTTGGATAGTGATATGAGATAATATATTGACAACTACAGAGAAACAGAATTTACATCTTAAAGGAGTTCATTGTTGCAACAGTTTGGTTTAATGAAATAGTTGATTGTTGAATAGTTTTGTCCAGTGGCAGGTGAACAGGAGTGGAGACAAGGGTTGACAGTACTAGAGTAGTAGCTGGCTGCCCAAAACAGTCTTCTAAAACTTAAAAGTGAAAACAGAAGTGGGGTGTTTTGGTGATCTGTTTCATTTAATCTGTTAAATTTATTCTACATATAAATTGTGATATTGACCATAATATTAGGGAGCATAGCCAAGCCTGGAAATGTCAGTTTTATATTGTTTTCGTATTTATATTTCATTTATGGAACCACAGGAGGAATCAAATCCAGAAAACAAAGGAAGAAAATCATAATTTCAAGGGAAAGATAGAAGTTGATACCAGATACCAGCAGAGATGTCAGAGATAGAAAGATTAAGTATCGTAGAAGAACTCAGCATTTTAGAATACTAAGAAACTATTTCAGGAGGAATTTTTTTTTTTTTTTTTTAGACAGGGCCTTGCTTTGTAGTTCAGGGTGCCCTTTGAGCTCACAATGTAGCCCAGGCAAACTTTGAACTCAACAATACTCCTGCCTCTGCCTCCTAAATGCTGGGTTTACAGGTCTGAGCCACCACACCTGGCAGGAAAATTTTTTATTTTAACTACTAGGTTTTATTTTAACTGCCAGGACAGACACCAGTATAAGAAAGTGATAAGGAATGAATGGTAGCAAGAGATTAGAGGAAGAAAGATTGAGCCTAACAACAATTTTGTAACTACTGAAAGAAAAAATAATTGATACATTTTCACCTTTTTTGGGATGCCAGGGATTAAATCCAGAGCCTCCCATGCGGTAGGCAGAGGTTATACCACTAAGCTGCCCCTCAAGCCTTCCTTTTTCACTTCCTTCTTTTATTTTTGCTTTGAGAAAAGGGCTTACCATATAATCCAGGCTGTTCATAACTCCTAATCTTGCTGCCTCATTCGTCACTTGTATCTGACTCTGAATTACATACATGTTATTCAATACGTAAAAAGGTCCTTTTGCATTCTTTTCAGCTTTCCATCATCTTGTTACTTTCTGAAAAGTGATTATATACTCTGCTTTCATGGACTGGAACTTCCATGATGCCTAGTTCATAATTATTTTTACCAGGGAAGTGTTACTGTAACTTAAAATGGTCGAGAGTAGAATTTCCAAATCAGTGTTGTATCTTTTTTAAGAATTGCAAAGTAGCCTTTGCTTATTTTAATAGTAAATTAAAAATTTAGAATTCATGTAGATTTACAGAATGGGGGAAAATGCCAACCCACATAGTGGGCACGTATAAAATATTTAGAATTCAATAGAAAGTAAAAACAAGCTTTATTGAGTTAAGTGGGAGAAAGACTAACAGATTGTTGGAATGATTGATGCTTTTCTCTTCAGATGTAACAGACTAACATAATTTCGCCGAACCTTTGCTTACTCCTTACAAATTATCTAAAATTCTTTTTCAGTAAAGACCACACTATATGCTCTCTAAGCATCATTGGGTCATTTCTCTCCCTCCCTCCCTCTACCCCCCTCCCATTTCTTCTTTCTACTTTTAGAGTGTTTTATTATTATTTTATTTCTTTGCATTTGTAAAATCTTACACAATTTGACAAATGCTTTTAACCATGGACTGTTTGCTAGGAATTATACATAAAATGCACTGCTACAGAAGATAAAGAAACTAACCTGATTAACATACTTCCTCCTTTCTTATCCAAATACTTCTTGCCAGCAGTGATATGTATGAAACACAATGTTGGGATTAGTGAGAGATGGCACAAGAAATCATAAATTTTCTTATTCAGCTGCCTGCGCTGTGCTAGTTATTTGGTGCCTTATCATTCAACAAAGGCAAGTTCCTATTATAATGGAACTTATTATATATTGGAATCAGATGATAAAGCAGTAATTACACAAGAAGTAATAAACCATGATAAGGGAGGGGCATGAGGTCAGTGGAATCAAGCAGACAAGTAATAGAGAGTGACAGGAGGGTGGGGTGTGGGCCAACTTTGGACAGGGTGCCCAGGGAATGCCTCCCTGAGGAAGTGGCATTTGAGCTGCAGGATGCGAATGGACCAGTCAAGCAAAGACGAGGAGAAATGTACTCGGAGTAGGAGGAGTAGCATGTGTTAAAACCTGTACCAAAGAAAAGACTTGTTACTGTTACAGATCAGCAAGGAGGCCAGTGAGGCTGTTTGCAAGAACAGTAACGCTCAGCTAAGCTCTGAGAAGATTTGAGTAGAGCCATTTCAAAGCTATGAGTGATTTAGACACCTGGAAAAGGGAGAAGTGTATTGCAAAACTGAGATGATACACCTAGCAAAAAGGTCTAGTGGTTTTGTTTGACCTTAGTGAAAAGAGAGGTTAGATTGTGGAGAACCTCTCTCTCGATAAGGAATTGGCATTTGCCTGTAGGCATTGAAATGTCATTGAAGAAGTAATTATAGCAGTGTATCAAACACGAGTGAATCTGGATTCTGTGTGGAAGGGCGACTGTTACTGAAAATTGCTGTGTACACCGGGGCGAGGGATTTTCTGTGAAATAAGGAGGGTAGATTGCGTGCACTTTAATGTGTCAGTTATTTTTCAGAAAAACGCTTTCTTTTCCAATATAACAAATAGCATACATGTTTTTAAAGTGCAAAGCATTTAAGTTCATTCATTAATATTAAAAATCGGCCTATCTGGAAAGTCTTCAGCCACTACTACCAGATACAGTCATTCATTCATTCATTTTAGGGGATATTTATTTCCCTTTTCCCCAGCTTTGTATATTTTTATTTGTTGAAACACTTTTCAAAGGGTAAATGTAGAGTACTAGCTGGGCAAAATTTCCAGGTATGTTTTCCCATGACAGAATATGAGTAATAGTAACGAGAATAATGACTTTCCTTTTGAGTAAATCTCATTTTCTTTACCATAACCTTTAGTTCTTCCCCTTCTCCTTTTATTTGTTAAGATAGAAGGGTGTAAGATGCTGCTTAACGCAGGCGCCCCCATCAGCATGGTTCTTGGATCTCGGTTCTCGCGGGTTCTCGTGGTGTAGTTTCCCCACTGCTTCTCACATTGTTACTGGGGGCCGCTCACCGAAGCAGTCTCTCCTGTCAGCAACCACTTCCCTATTTCCCTGCTTCTCCTGTTAGGTAGCAGACGTGGGTGAGCCTCAGGAGACCACTGCACAGCATAAGCACAAACCTTTCATTTTCAGGCTGTTGCTCTATAATTCTTTTTTTTTTTTTTTTTCCTTTTGAGACAGAGTCTCGCTTTGTAGTTCAGGCTGGCCCTGAGCTCACTATGTAGCCCAGGCAAGCCTTGAACTCAGCAATCCTCCTGCCTCTGTCTCCTGAGTGCTGGGATGACAGGCGTGAGCCACTACGCCCGGCACTGTGGTATGTGGTATTGATGGCTGGTGGGCGTGAGTCACAATGCTCAGCATTGGATGTGGTTACCGGGGATCGAACTCGGGACCTTGCACTTGCAAGGCAGGCGCCGGAACCACTGAGCTAAATCTCCGGCCCCATGCTCTCTAGTTCTTGACCACCATACTGACTAGGTATTACACATTGTTAGTATTTGGGCTCTTAATTTTGTAATTATTGCTATAGAAAATGTTTGTCCTTTTAGTCAGTGATACTCAGGTACTTCATTACAAAATGAGTATCTTCAGAGATTTGACTTGATTTTGCAATGTCTAGCCATGAAGACCACCTGGGATTAGTAGGAGTTTCTTAGGCCGCTCTTCGGTGAATTGCAGCATCTTTAGTGACAGGTACTTTGTTTGATCTTTGAAAAGTTTACCCTGAGAGTCACTGAGACAGTGCATTTGTTTCTTAACTGTTCAGAGCTTTCCCAGGGCAGGTATCATTTCAGCCACTTGATTCTTGTGTCGACTAAATTTGATAAAATTGTCATTTCTGTACTTCCTGTTGTAGGTCTTATAGAAATTAACAAGAAATGAAGTTCCTGCTTATTCTGTATTTAAATAATCAGACAGGTATGTGATTAAAATTCTGTTCTCTCTGTCTCTGTCGGTCTGTCTGTCTTGCTCCCCTCCCTTTCTTCCTTTCTCTTTGCCTTGGAAAAAGAGAAATTGGCAAGTGCTATTCCCCAGCACTCTTCCGTGCTAGGCCTTCTGGGTCAAGAGTTGCCAGAGATATACCATGGTGTGGATGGTGCGTAAAGATGTAAAGAAATAGAGAAAACATTGGGGTACTCTCAGATAAACCTTTGATTTGTAGAAACATACATGTTGCAGGCTTGCATTGTTGTTCAAAGTTAAATGTCACTATCATTTATTTCAGTTATGCTACAGGTTACTTGAATAAATACTCTTTAAATACTTTTCTGAATGAGAGGGTCCTTGCAATTGTTTCTAGTGCATTCATACAAAACAAAGGGCCTTCTTGGGAATCTTGGTTGTATTTGAAGTGTTCTATGAGCTTAACTTGCTAGGTTAGCCCTGGAACAGCAAACGTGATATCTCAACCCTGTCACCCCCTTCAGTGTCCGCTTAATGGATACTAACTTACCCTTTTCTTCTTGTTCTTCTTGACAGTCCAGCACATAGTACATAGTAAGAAACAACTTTAAGAAAAGGAAAGGGAATTTACTTTAGGCAGGTGTGTGTGTGTGTGTGTGTGTGTGTGTGTGTGTGTGTGAAACTTTCTATCTTCTACTTCAGAACACTCCAGTAAATCAATGAGAACTTTAAATTTTGTTGACCTTGATATCAAGGCTTAAGAAACCTACTTTGGATTTTTAGGTACTATTTTGCAAATGAACATTTATAGTAAGGTTTTTCCTTAAATCTAATGCACTGTTTTTAATTGACAAATGAAACTTTAAGGCACGAGATTATCTTCAGAGACTATCACAGGACATATATTCTCAGTAAAGTTTGGGAGATATGTTTTAGTTTGAGATCCATGGAAGTCTGTGAGAGGAGTGAATGAATTTCACTATGTAGGTATCACCAAATATTGTCAACCAGTATTGCCTTTTGGCTGAGTTTTACTACTTTACAAAATTCAATGAAATTTATGTATATGTGTATATTTTTAAAGTTATCAGAACTTCTAATCTAACTCACTAGGCCTAAGTATTTTTTTTTTGAGGCAGGGTCTCGCTTTGTAGTTCAGGCTGGCTCTGAGCTCACTATGCAGGCCAGGCAAGCCTCGAACTCAGCAATCCTCCTGTCTCTGCCTCCCGAGTGCTGGGATTACAGGTGTGAGCCACCATGCCCAGCACTGTAACTAGGTCTAACTATTAATTCAGGTTTTCTTTCTTGGTTTTAGAGATCGAACTTAGGACTTTGTCCTAACCCTGAACCCCCAACTCTAGTTGACATTAATGTTTATAAAATATTGGTTTCAGATATGTAGAAATTTTCTCATTGTATTATGGTAATGTTAAAGTGATAGTGGTAGGTGGTATTTTTAAATTTACTAAAGAATGACACTGAAATTTCTGAAACATAATGAAAATAATGTTCTTTTTCTCCAGTCTTTTAAAAGTGAATTATATTCAGTAGATCATAAGTCTTGATGGTGTATTTTTTATTAGCCTTAAATTCTTTACCATAGATTTTAATGTAGGGCACCTAAAGAGTCTACTTTTGACATGGGGAAATTTGTACTAGTATTGCATTACACTGTCAGCAGGCGCTGCCGTGGACGTTGGTGTAAAGTAGAAAGGAAAGGGCTGGGGTGCAGTATGGTAATTGGAAAGAGAGAAATAAATCCTTCTCTTTCAGTTGCTTCACTGATTCCCAATGTTCCAGGTAAAGTACACCCGCTGGGGAGCTGAGAAGAAGAGGGACCTGCTAGCATTCCATTAATTCTGGAGGAATGGCGGTGCACTGCGTGTCCCGCAGGGGTGCTGAGCAGAGGGAAAGAGATGGACAGGAGCCAGAGTGTGGGGCAGACGGAGGCAGGGAGACAGTGGTTCTCAAAGCAGGAGACAGGGAAGGTTAGGGTCTCCCTTTATAAATGTGCATTCCTAATACTCTCTGTTAATCCCCTAGTGGACTCCACATTTTTTAAGTATTTGAAGCCACATTACAATTATGACAGCATATGTTAAAATTACGCACTGAGCTTCAGTAATATAAGCTAACATTTCCTGACGTGATTTTAAAGTGTAGCAGATGCCAGAGAAATCCTGATAAGGAATTTGGTTTTGATGATAATAATCAGATATACAGTATGGTGACAAAAACTGTCTTCCAGTTGACACAACAATCCATAATTTATAGATTGTCTTAAAAATTAAAAGACAAAGTCAATTATAGCTAATTATGACGGTACATTTGCTTGAGAAGTTATTATATCCTTTGGGATAAAGGAAGTAATATTCATGTCAGTCAGGAATCTTCAGCTACAGTTTCCTCATTCTATTTTAAGAGTTTTTTGGTTTTGTTTTGTGAAAATCTTAAGCCCAAAAGCCTGAGACCCTGCTATTTTTAGAAATAACTTTAGTAGCTTCTGTACATCATTACACATTTGTTCCCAGTCTGAACTTCCTATTTGGCCAAATCGTTTGAGAGGTTACGGAAGTTTTGCTTGGGGCCTGAACGAATTGTAAAATATGCTAAATAAAATAATAAACTGAGTTACAGCTTCAACATACCTTGGCCATTCCTATTGACACTAGTTCAAATACTTGATAGGAATGAAAATCTTTGCAAAATATTGCGTACTTATGTTTTTATTTTACTATTGAAACCCCATACGTTAGGATGATAGCATCAGGCTAGGAATTTTAACATCTATTCTGGAAGTAAAAGGAAGGGGAGAGACTTATTTATGTGGGTTTATATTTTCCTATCATTTGATTCCACAGAGAGAAGAGTTATGACATTTTTACTATGTAAGGACAGTTAATTACTGTAAGAAAAGGAAAATTCTTCCTTGTTTAAATTTCTAAGAAAATTTAATGACTTTACAAATTACTTCTTGCTGAATCTTCTCTGGTATGCTTTGATCATCAAGCAGTTTGTAAGTGTCTTTGAAGCACTTGTGTTTTATGTTGTGAAATTAGCCAGGATGCATATATGTAGCATGGGTTTATTTCTTTGAGAAAAAGGAGTATTCTGAAAATAACATTAAGGAAATATGTATTCAAGGAATATAAGCTACAATAAATGTTGTTTGATAATATTTAAATTGTTATCTTTTTTATGTATTTAGGATCTCATTTTGTTGGAAAGCTTTCAAAGAGTGACCTAGCACATGTGCCAATGACAGAAGCTCGTTTTAACAATTCAGAGCATGCCCTACACTTTATGAAATGGGATTGTAAAAATCCTCTCAAAAATGACACCCGAAATAGCATTAAAACACAATTTCCTTTGATAAGGCTTTAAGGCACTCATAGGAAAAGTGATACCACTTTGAGTGGGGCTTTGTCAGCATTATGTTATGTTGTGTTGCTCATAACTCACATTAATCCATTAAGGGTGTGAGGGTCATTTATTTTCCTCACGAAGTCATTAAATACCATTATTGATTTCTGTTCAGTCAGTTAGATTGTACCTTTATGATCATTATATGCATTAATGCTGCCTGGATTTTCTGTGCTTAAAACAATACATATCACAAAGTTTAAAATAAAATTAATAATAATCATAAAAAATCTATAATTGTTTTTACTAACCCAATATCACATTTACCTGGAATTATAAAAATGATACTGATGTTCAAAAATATAAAACCACTTGTCTTCAGTGTTTAATAAAACAGATAACTTTTTGTTTACTTTTCAAAATAAGGTAAAATTAACAAAGTTGGAATGCATGTCCTTGTAATATTTCCCTTTTACTACTACTGTTTTTACGACTACTTGTATTTTTTTTTTCTGGTGATTTGCAGGTGGACCTATTACTCTTTGGTTGTCTAAATTATTGGGTTTTTTTGCCATGTGAATGAAAACTGGAAATATCTAGCTACATTGTAAGTTCTTCTGTAGGTTAATCAGAGAATGTGAGATAAAACTGAAAAGATATCTGTATATGATGTTGTGTTGGGAAAGATTAGATGACTCTTACTACTGAATAAAAGGGTTTTCTTATGTAATTCATTATTAAATTACTTATTTAATTGAAATAATTTAAAACTGGTGTCTGAGGTCTCTTAAAATTATTCTGTCAAAAGAAACAGCAACATTGAGAATTTTGTCGAGATTTCTGCCATGCTTTTAAGGACCAGTCATCTTTTCCTTGATTTAATGTATTTTAATTTTGTTTGACTTTAAGGTATATGCCTTAATAGTACTAGGAGCTTTTTGATTTTCATATTTTGGCAGTGTTTTAAAATATTTCACTTCACCCATCCTTTTGTACTTTGAGCGGAATGTGGCTTCATACAGTAGTGAGATGATACTTATGAGATCACCTTTCTCATGGGAAGTACTTACTCTTGAAGGTCTTTAGCCTCTAGTGCAGCAGGACCAAAAAGTCCCAAGTTTATTACAGCCGCATCTTTGAAGGAGTTCCGTGCTCAGCACTTTTCGTAGGCTTCTTGCCTTCCCCATTGAAGGCAACCTGAGCAGAGCTGTGATATTAATGAATTATGACAAGCCTTTTGCCTGTCAGGCAGAGGTTCCCGCCTTCCTCCTTTAAGGCAAAAACTTAATGGAAGATGCTCAGATGGGCGAGCTCTCTGATGATCCCCCTTAAGTGCTCATCCTTTTCTGATGCGAATATTCAGAGAGCCGTGAAGCTGCAAGTGGCAGCATTTAATACCGTCTTTCTCATAATGCCTGAATAATTTTCCAGAGACTGATCGCCGCAGCTGCTGTGAACACGGTTATTTGTTTATTTTTCACCTTGGTCCTGGTGGAATGCTGACCTCACTCGTTTTCACGACTCCTGGGGAAAATGGTTTCATATGCACAGCTCCCGTCTGTCCTCTCAAACACACACAAACCTGAAGCTAGTGATCAGCCACTTTGATGATGGAGAAAGGAAGCAACTGTCTCCTTAGGTTCCTTTCAAAGTGAAAAAAAAAAATTATTACAGTAATGAAGAATTTATTTGGTGAAAAATGAAGACTATCTTGCAAATTTTTAATGGATGTTTGTGAGAGGAGAGGAGAAAACATAGGCTGTTGTGGTGAGTTATAGAATGTTTCTGAGATTTTCCTCTGGTCTGCTGCTTGCTATGTTAAACAGCCTAGCTTTTAAGCTACTGTAGTTTCGTTTTATGTGTATTGGCCTTCATTTGCTGAAATGCTTCAAGTTCACAGTACTAAAGTCGTTTTGAAAACGGGATGTAATTACAAAGGTATCTTATGCTTACCAACAGCTTTTTTGGATCAATTTAATTATCATTACTTGTGGATACTGTAAATTGAATATCCCTTCCCTAATTACATTAAACTCAGGGGTTAGCTGCTTAAACATCTAAATGAGAAAAGTTCATCCTTTGCTATAAATAGGAGAATTGTTCTCTTATTTAGACTGACCTTAGAAGCTAAGTATTTTACATGATATTGTCAGGTGAGCATTATAAAGACAGTCTGTAATGAGAGCTGTAATGAGGAACTAAGGTATAATGGCCCTTTTAAAAAGTTAATTTATTCAGCATTTTCTTATTGCATGAAGGAATTAAAGTTTGTGTGTATCTCCAGACCTTTTTCTAAAAAGGGGCCAATCACACTGTTCTTGGTTTAGCCATGTTCTGCCAGCAGTTTTAAGTGGCTTAATATTACTATGCCAGCTTAATGGAAGCCACCATTAAAGTAGTGAATTAGGCTTAACCTTTTAAACAGAGCTTATTTATTTAGGGACAAGAATGTTATTTCACCTGTCTCTCCCCCATACACACACCTCCCTTTTACGTAAATGATATGTAGCAATTCAGTCAAGCCACTTAAAGACAACACTGTTCTGAAAGGAAAAACAATGACTTTAGATGCATATAAAAAGGGACTGATTTTCTCTGTTGTAGAGAATCAGCCTTTAATTAGTCGATGTGTATCTCCTGGGTTAGTATTTTGTTGTCTTTCAGCTCAAGTGATTTTGTGCTTTGCAAGAAAATAGAGATTATCATAGTGAGAGATGTGATTGATTTCTGCTTGTTATAGTCGTTGTAAATTTTAGTGCCATGCACAGCTACTTGCTTTTATTTACTTGTTTTCTTTCCCCATTGTAGCTTCATTAAAAATCTGTCTTATCTATTCACAGTAGAAACTTAAAATATAAGCATGACTGCTTATTTTCACAGAATAACTCCTGCTGAATTTGCTTTGAGATTATCATAAAAATCTGTAAGGAAAGACAAATTGAAACCACATGTGTTAGCGTAATAAACATTTCCTAAGATGACTGGAAGAGATTTTTGTTGTGCAAAATAAATAGAAAACCATTGTAGGTAATGATCATTGGGAAACTTGGATCAAATATATCCTGAATATTTTCTGAATTTTGAGCTTTCTAGCAAATGAACTATATTGTAAAACACAGGAGGATGGATATTGCAAATGTAATATGTAATACTGCAAATGCAAACTTTTAATATTAAATAATTGACAAATCTTTTGAGCTCTGAATTTTCCAAAACAGTTTCTTATTATACTAAGGTACACTGGGATCTGTGTACTTACAGCTATTTTATTTTCAACCTTATTAAATTCTAGAAATTTACTTCTAGCCTGATATGCTAAAAACCAATAAAATGCTAGAGAATTTGAATTTAAATACATCTTTTAATAACTAAAAATACAGTGCTTCACATAGCACTTTAGTGGTTAAAGGTATGAAATTGAATGTTCGTACAAGCGACAATTTTCCTAATCAATTCAAACAGCCGCTGAACTCTGGAATTACATTTCTAATATTAGAGGACTATTCATAGACAACCTAACTTTTTAAAAAACAGGCAGCAATTTTATGCTTCTGATACAATTAGACACAGAAATCAGTTCTATCCATCTGTTTTATTTTATTTTATTTTTTGTAAAAAGCAATCTCAAGCAGACATTTAAACAAAGATTCTTATAGACTAGATAGGACTTTCAAAGAGCCCTGCACATACAGCTCTTACATAAAAGAAATCCTGGGAACTATACACTATGTCAATCGCTGAAAAAAAATGAAAATGTAGGTCCTGAAGAGTGAAGAAAAGATGATTGAAGCCCATGTAGGTATCAATGCATAGAATGCTTTTTCTGTCTGAAATTACACAGAGGGGTGGGGGACGCAGTAATGTCATTACCACGTAACACCTCTGAATCATAAGAGCTGCGGCTTTCAGCTCAAGAGTTTGTGAGTCAAAATGTATCTAAACCATAGCCCTGTTGGAATGAAGGTGCTGATTCATATAATGTCTTTCTCTGACATCAAGTAAGGCCTCCAAGATGTTAGTGTTTGTGATGTTGAGGATAATTGACACACATTAAATTTAGCTTAGAGATTAAGGCCTATTAGGACAACTGCTCCTCATTGTGTCTCCTCACTTCTCGAAAATTCCGTAGACATTGTGGAATATTTATGCTGCTCTCCAGGCTCTGTGTTATGATCTTTTTGGATTATTCTAATTAGATTTCACTGGGATGCTACCACATTGAGCAAAATCTTCTTAAAACTTTCCTCTCCTTAGTTGTTTTTTCAGGGGCCTCCTATGCACTCTAAAATTGTACTGAATTATTTTCTAAAGACTTATCTTAAAAGAGACAGTTTTGCCAGGTGTGGTGGCTCAAGCTTGTAATCTCAGCACTCGGGAGGCAGAGACAGGAGGATTGCTGAGTTCGAGGCTTGTCTGAGCTACTTAGTGAGCTCAGGGCCAGCCTGAACTACAAAGCAAGACTCTGTCACAAAAAAAAAAATTATGGGGCCGGAGGGTTAACTCACTGGTTCCGGCGCCTGCCTCACAAGCACAAGGTCCTGAGTTTGATCCCCGGAAACCACATACAATGCTGGGCGTGGAGACTCATGCCCACCAGCAATCAATACCACATAGCACAGTGCCGGGTGTGGTGGCTCACGCCTGTAATCCCAGCACTTGGGAGGCAGAGACAGGAGGATTGCTGAGTTCGAGGCTTGCTGGGCTACATAGTGAGCTCAGGGCCAGCCTGAACTACAAAGCCAGACCCTGTCTCAAAAAAAAAAAAAAAAAAATTATGTTTAAGGGCCAGAGATTTAGCTCAGGGGTTCCAGCACCTGCCTAGCAAGCACAAGGTCCCTCGTTTGATCTCAGGTAACCACATATAACAATACCGGGCATGGTGATTCATGCCCACTGACAATCAGTACCTCATACCACCAATGCCACGCTTGGTGGCTCAAGCCTGTAATCCCAGCACTCAGGAGGCAGAGGCAGGAGGATTGCTGAGTTCGAGGCTTGCCTGGGCTACATAGTGAGCTCAGGGCCAGCCTGAACTACAAAGTGAGAACCTGTCTCAAAAAAAAGAGTTTTTTTTTTAATTCTAGACTTTAGTACAGTTCATAGGGTAGCTTATGAGACACTACCTCTGCAAGCTTGATTTTAGGCAACTTTTCTCAAAGAGCTAAAACTCCTGGTCTCACATGTTCCAGAGTTCTCGGTGCTCACGGCACTTACGAACTAATAGACACAGACAACTCCTGTTTAATAGAGTTGACTGACCAACAGAATATTGTTAAGGCCCAAGCACTGACCAGATGCTCGATGATTAAAACACTCAGTAATCTTCTCTTAGGATATTGTTTTTCTTTAAAGTTTGACAGGCTATAATAATGTTGTATACATAAACTTCAGGTGGTAGGTCATCATGAAGTAGCTATGTGTTTGTAAATGAAAACAGAAAAATTTTTTCCTATCATGTACTTTTTTTCATTTAAATGTCTTAAAATATGAATATTTATTGGTACATTATATATACACATCATGATCACATACAACACTGAGAATTTGTACCAGTATATGACAATTTAATTCTCATTTTCCCCATTCCCCCATCTACCCTACAACCCCCATCCCCTATATACATGACCTTTGTTTCCCTTTTTTATTACCATATTTTCTTCCCCTTGTTACTTAACCTCTACACCACATTTCGCTCTGAATATTTTCTGTTTCACAATATCAATCATATATTCTAGGGCTCATTTACATGTACTTTGTAAAATGACTACAAGGCCGGAATCCAAGAACTAAAAGTAATTTTAAATCAGGCCCTTATATGACTTTGGCTTACATAATCATCAAAATACTGTTTGTGTCAGAAGTTGTTCTAGTCCGTACCGGAACCTGCTGCAGAAACTATAGGGTCTAGGAATTAAATACAGGACTAGCTGTGACCCAGTGAAATGAGCTTTAGTGTAAAATTTTGGAGGTGGCCATAAGTTATTTATTAAATAAATATTGAGAAGATAGGGAATTGGACTGTGTTCCAAATACCATCCTACTGGTTGTATTACCAGTTATAGTAAAAGTTATGAGAAACTTACATGATTATGACTTAATCTATTTATAGTGCAGGCTTAGCATATACAACTTTGACTTTCCCATACTCTGACTCTTCTTCTGCCTCCTGATATCAATCACATAGTTTGTCTTTTACATTAAGGCCAAAGTGCAAGCTAGTATAGCCTTAAAGTAATTATTGTGCTAATCCTACAAATGCCTTTTAATTTTTATTACTTAAGCTATATTAAAAGCCTACTTTTATCCCCTTTTCACTTTCTGGTTAATGCTGAGATAGTACCAGGTAGGTTTTTGGACTAGGAAGACATGGAGAAAGAGGAAAGGAGTGATTACTACCTTAGTTTGGACCTATCAGCAGACCTAGTTCACACGGCAGCCCTCTACAGTCATGCGTTTCACTTACTAATCAGCCGAGGCACAAGTCAATATCTAAATTTACTCTGTTCAAAAGAACTTCCTGTATTGAGAGAAAGCATTATATTTATACCACAAACTCTCCAATCAGAGACTAAATGTAAAAAAAGAAGGTATGCAAAGAGGTAAATGAGGTGTGTGTGTGTGTGTGTGTGTGTGTGTAGAAAGAAAATATAAAAATGAAAATGGTCACCACAGTGGAAGATTGATTGAATAAATTCTGTATTTTAACATAATCTTTGAAGCTATAGACTTAGTAATAAATGATCTCCAATAGTTTTTTTTTAAATATACCTATCTTAAGTTGAAAAGTAAGTTATAGAAGAGGACAAAAAATATATTCCTGTTTGACATATCTGCAGTTATATTTGAATGGCAAAAATCTGGAAGAATATATGTTAAGTAATAATTACACACATTACTGAGTGGATAGTTAGGGAGATTTTATTTATTTGTTTAATCTTTGTTTCTTTAATGTTAATGTTTAGAGTGATGTGCATAATATGTGAAGAGTAAAGAGAAGGACATACTATATTGGTCATAAAATGATTTGATCTACCCATTGGCTCAGAAATGTTCTCTCGAGCAAATGTTTTTCTTACTTGAGTAGCAATACCCAAATCATACCAATATCTGTAGTTCAGGAGTAATGCTATCATGCTGTGCGTATGCGAGTGTTTAGCAGTCATACAATGATCAGCATTGAATCAGTCAGTTAATAGGCAGTGAAAGAAATGTTAGGTAAAGAGAGATCCAAAGTGTGAAAGAGCTTCTGAGATTAAGAAGTTAGCTAAACTTACCTCTAAGAGTAGGGGGTTAATCATCGATCACTGTGTCACACAATTGCCTTTGCCATGAGTCTTACTACCTTGCTCCATATGCACCTTAACAGGGGGTTTTTGCCCAGACATTATAAATATCAAGCAGGTAATATAATTAGTGGGGCCTTTGCAAGAGTGAATTATGTCATTTTAAAATATTTGTTCTTTCATAAATTATTGAATGAAAAACTCAAAGTTAAATGATTTAAGGACAAAATAAAAGATAATAGGAGTGACAGAGGTAGATCTTTTGCAAAGGGGAGGAATAGGGGACCTAGAGGTAAGAGCAGAGGGAAGCAGAGAAGCAGAAGGGGAATCAAAAGAATTAAGATGCCACGTATGTGTACCTACTCCCCACAATAATGTAATCATTATTGATTACAGCAGTTAGGCCAGACAAAGAAATAAAAGGAATAAAAATAGGTAAGTAAGAAGTTAAACTGTCATTATTTGCCAATGGCATGATTCTCTATATAGAGGATACTAAAAATTCAACCAAAAGACTGCCAGATTAATTGCCAAATTTAGCAATGTAGCTGGATACAAGGTCAATGCTCAAAAATCAACAGCCTTAGCCGGGTGTGGTGGCTCACGCCTGTCATCCCAGCACTGGGGAGGCAGAGGCAGGAGGATTGCTGAGTTCGAGGCTTGCCTGGGCTACATAGTGAGCTCGGGGCCAGCCTGAACTACAAAGTGAGACCCTGTCTCAAAAAAAAAAAAAATCAACAGCCTTTGTATACATAAACAACAGCGTCACTGAGAGAGAAATTGAGGAGTCAATCTCTTTCACAATAGCATCCAAAAAAAAAGAAATATCTAGGAATGAATCTAACAGGAGATTACTACAGGACTGATAACTAACTACAGGACTCTGTAAAAGGAGATAGAAGAAGATATCAGAAAATGTAAAGACATCCCTTATGCATGGGTAGGAAGAATCAACATCGTCAAAATGGCTATACTCCCACAACTGCTATACAGATTCAGTGCAATTCCCATTGAAATCCCAACCTCACTGATCTAGAGAAAATAATCCAAAAATTCATCTGGAACCACAAGAGACCATTTAGCAAAAGCAATTCTAAGCAACGAGGGCATGGTGGAAAGTATTACAATCCCCAACTTAAAACTGTACTATAAACCCACTGTGATAAAAACTGCATGGTGCTCATAAAGTAACAGACCCAAGGACCAATGGAATAGATTAGAAGATCCAGAAACAACCCCGGATACACTAAGCCACCTTATCTTTGACAAAGGAGCCAAACATCCTCAATGGATGAAAGACAGCCTCTTTAACAAATGGTGCTGGAAAAACTGGGCTTTAACCTGCCTAAAACTAAAGCTAGACCTATCTCCTTCACCACTAAACTAAAATCATTAGAGACCTAAACATTAAAACAGAAACACTAGTGCTACTGGAAAAACAGGTTAGGTAAAACTCTTGGGAGACCTTGGCTTAGGGAGAGATGTTATGACCAAAACCTGTATAGCATCAGAATTAACAGAAAGAGTCAACAAATGGGATCTCATCCTGCTAAAAAAAACTTCTGCACAGCAAAAGAAATTAGTGACACCACTAAAAGATAACAACATTGGAAAAAAAATTTATTAGCTGTTTTTCAGACAAAGGGCTACTCTCTATAATATATAAAGAACTTTAAAAATCAGTTCCCCCCAAATTTAAAGACCCAATTAAAAAATGGGCATCTGAAATGAGCAGATACTTCTCAGAGGAAGAAGTAAAAACAGCCAAGAAGTGTATGAAGAAATGCTCAACATCACTGATCACTCGAAAGTTGCAGATGGAAACAACACTGAGACTTCATCTCACTCCACAAAGAACGACTGCTATTGTGAAATTAATTAGCAGGAAATACTGGCAAGGTTGTGGGGCGGGGGGTGGGGTGGAGTGGGACCATTTTCCACTCTTAATGGGAATGTAGACTGGTGCAATCATTGTGAGATTAGTGTGGAGATTCCTCAGAAAACTAGGATTAGAGGTCCCGTTTGACCCTGCTATTCCCCTGCTGGGGATATACATGAAAGAATTAAGAGCCATATTCTAGAAACATATGTGCACCCATGTTTATAGCAGCTTAGTTTGTGATAGCCCAATCTAGGGCACAACCCAAATGCCCATCAACTGGAGACTGGATAAAGAAGATGATCATATATATTACCCTCCCCCTCCCCTCCCTCCCTCCCTCCCCCCCTCTCCAGGGAATAGAAAGTTTTGTGCTTTGCGAGGAGATTGGAGAGAATGTGTACCTGAGGATACCAGGTTGTTTACTTTGGTTACTTCTGATTTTCACTGTGAGCTTATTCTTCCACGTTCTCCCACAGTTCTGTCGTTTGTCCTACCTGGAACCTCTCTTTCATCTTTGGCCTCTTCCCAATGAAAGGGCCCAAATCAGCTTTCCCCTCGTTGCCGCGGTGGGCCACGTGCAGACTGTCCCTCTCATTTACTCCTCGCCGAGGCTGCTAACTCTGTTTCTTATGTAGGGTAGACATGCTTCTGCTTTGGAGTCTTTGCATTTTCTATTCCTTCTGACCAGAATGTATTTCTCACAGCACACTGCCCCAACAAAGCATTCCCAGATCTGAAGAAAATTGTTTGTTGACAATGCTAGGTTGGCAGCGACAGTCCTGAAATGCGCTGGGCTCCACTTCACAGGTCTCATTTGAAGGGCAGGGAATCAGGAAGGGACAACGTCAGATCTAGAAAGTGCATTTAAAGCTTCTTTTTAGATGTCATGCACATAAACTCATATCCCATAGATTCCATTCAGCCAAGCCAAGGTCAGCTCTCACGGAAGGCAGATGAGGCCAGGAGGAAGATCCAGACGGCTACTGCTCTGCTTTCTCACAGCTCGCTCCTTGTGCACCTTCAGGCTGATTCTGCACCAGCATCGCAGCCTCCATCCTACTTAAAGTTTTATTACTCCTTTACTTCCTGTTCTTCTTCATGATTTGTTTTTTCCAGAGCATTTCATAACATCTAACATGCTCTCTAATTTACATATGGTATTAGGATGTAGCCCTCTGTCCATTCAAGGTGACCCTCCAACTAACTCTCACACACACTTCTCTCTTTGCTGTCTTCGCTAATGAGTACCTTTGTGAGTTCATTGCTGTTTTCTTCATTGTCATTTACACAATACCAAAATAGTGCCTCGCACATGGGAAGTGTTAAAAAGTACCTACAGACCCTTCATTAACTTAGACTCTCACCCATCCTTCATGCTTTTACCAGGTCTCAGGATGCTTTCCACAGCTTGAGAGTTGGCTGACATCACTTGTCCTCTGGTAATATTTGCTTCTGTTCTCTGTGTCTATGATGTATTTGTTCACTTTAAAGGGTCTGGAGAGGAAGAGAAGAGAAATGCTTCTTATGAAACTGACCATTTTAAAAGAGAAATTGGACTTAAATATTTGTTGAATAAGAATTCTTGATTTCATGTATTGGATTTTCTGCAAACTAATTACCAACTACAGATGTGATGGGAATTTTTTAAGAGTAGAAGTCACTCAGTTGAGTTCTCTGCCAGTATTCAAGTAAATAAACTCCTTAGTATAGGAACTGTTATGTGTTTGGATTGGTGATGTTACCAAACCTGTGTGAACAGTTTGTCCTTTATTTTAAAAAGTAATGTAATAATCACTGCTTGAAAGTGAACTAGTTCTTGTGCAGTTGTGAAGGGAGGGACCTATGTTGGATCAAAAGCATTGTCTGTCCTGAACCCCCATGACATGTGTAATTTATAGTCGAGGGGTCGGTTTGCTAGTTTGGACCTGGGTTCTGACCTTGTCAGTGCAGAAAGCAGCTCCATCCCTTGGAGCTGTAGAAGAGCCAGCTCTGTCAGTAGCAATTACTTTCCATCAGTTCTCATCATTTCTGTGGACTCTGTTTCAGTGAAATGTCCACCGCTGATCTTTGCCTTCACTGCAGTGATCTCCCCAGCCCAGGTCTATACACAGATCCTTGAGTAGTATGTTTTATATTGTTGTCCAACTCAGCTACAGTATTGTGAGGGTAATCTTATTCCTGTCACTTGCATAAGACATGGATGAAAATTGCTTTCAGCATTTTATATCATAATACTTATTTTTTGGTAGATCACCAGGGAGCCAAAAATATATCAAGATCATCAATAATAATCAAAAAGTTTAGAAATTACTTTTATACAATTATGTGTAGGTCCTCCTTAAATACCATATAAAAAGATGGTGTTATCATGTATGGACTTTTTTGGGTTTTTTTTTTTTTTTTTTGAGGCAGGGTCTCACTTTGTAGTTCAGGCTGGCCCTGAACTCACTATGTAGCTCAGGCAAGCCTCAAACTCAGCAATCCTCCTGTCTCTGCCTCCTGAGTGCTGGGATGACAGGCGTGAGCCACCACGCCTGGCACTGTGGTGTGTGGTACTGATTGCTGGTGGGCGTGAGTCACCACGCCCAGCATTGTTGTATGTGGTCACATATAACAGGGACCCAACCAGGGACCTTGTACTTGCTAGACAGGTGCCAGAACCACTGAGCTAAATCTCCAGCACCAGACTTATATTTTTAATTAGTGTTAACACAGGAAAAATGTCTAAATACCTAATATTTCCACTACAAATATGTGTTTATTTCCAGAAATAAATTTTGTTCTACAGAGATGAAGATCTGCATCACACCTGAAATTACATCATACAGTTCTCAGCACTGCTGGATAATATTCCAAAGGGCTAACTTTGTAAAGAAGACCTCTTTAAATGTTTAAATTATTATACCCTGCAGAAGAACTCTGTCTTATGGCTGTATTTCGTATCACCTCTTCTGTTTTATTTTATACCCCAACCTTGTCGTCCATTCCTCACGTCAGTCTTACGGACTCTATAGGCCATCACATGTTGGTGCCGTGGTCCGCACTTACTAAGATGCACCTGCGTAACAGAGTGCAAGGAGACGGGGCTTGGGTTACTTCTCATTAAGCCAAGTAGTCCTTTTCTCTGAGGCAAAGAGGACATTGAGTATGAAAAAAAGACGGAGCCACACATAGTAAAATCCCAGAATGTTCTAGACAGACAGACACGGATCACTGCTAATGAAGATAAACCCAACAGCTCTGACTTGGAAAGGGGCAGAAATTTCGAAGCCCTTGCAGAGACCGAGTCAATGAAAAATTCTAGCTGAGTACTGTTGCCGCTTATATCACACAGCGCCACTTGGGCCTCGTGTACGTGACACCAAGATGCTGGGTTCTCTGGAAGACCCTTCAGTTTTGTTTCTAGGGTCCTGAGTACTTCTTGGTTTTTTGTTTTGTTTGTTTTATTTTGTTTTGTTTTGAGACAGGGTCTCGCTTTGTAGTTCAGGCTGGCCCTGAGCTCACTATGGAGCCCAGGCAAGCCTCAAACTCAGCAGTCCTCCTGCCTCTGCCTCCCGAGTGCTGGGATTACAGGCCTGAGCCACCACGCCCAGTACTGTGGTATGTGGTATTGATTGCTGGTGGGTGTGAGTCACCACGCCTAGCATTGTATGTGGTTACCAGGGATTGAACTCAGGACCTTGTGCTTGCGAGGCAGGCTCTGGAACCACTGAGCTAAATCTCCAGCCCAGTACTTCTTGTTTTTTAATAAACTGAGTTTATTGGTACATTTTAGGAATACAACATGATCGCAGTCTTCATTGAGAATTCATACCTGTATATGACACATGTTGATCCTTGTTTTCCCCATTCTGCTGACCCCTTTCAGACCCCATACACATAAGCTTTGTTTATGTTTTTATCCTTTTACTATCAAATTTTTCTTTCTCTTCTTTGCATTCCCTGCCCCCACTCAGTTTCCCTTCCTCTTTGAACATTTTCTTCCTATTTCATGATATCTGTCATACATTCTGGGCCTCATTTGCACCTTCAGTTTCTCGCATTAGAGAAACAATATGGTATTTCCACATATGTATCTGATTTATTTCACCTTTGAGTATGGCCTCAATGTGCATCTATTTAGCTAAACCTGTCTCTAATTTATCATTCTTTATGGCTGAGAAATAATATAGAAGAAAAAAACCACATCTTTCTTATACAGTCTCCATTTGATGGGCAGTTGGGTTTCTTCCAAGATTTAACTGTTACAAAGTGTACTGCTATAAACATGGGTGCACATGTCTTTGTAGTATGATGCTTTTAGTTCTTTATATACTCAGTAGAGAAATAGCATGGTCAAATGGAACCTCTAATCCTAGTTTTTGAGCTAACTCCACACTGATCTCCACAGTGGTAGCACCAATCTGCATTCCCACCAACAGTAGAGAAGGGTTCCATTCTCCCTACAGCCCCTCCAGCATTTGTTATTGGTTGATTTTTGATAATAGCCATTCTTTCTGGAGTGAAATGGTCATACTCCCAAATTGCTATATAGATCTAATGCTATCCCAGTTGAAATCCCTACAGTACATTTCATGGAACTAGAGAAAATAATCCAAAAATTCATCTGGAATCAAAAGAAACCTACAATATCAAAAACAATTCTAGGCAACAGACATGCTGGGGTTAGCAAAATCCCCAATTTTAAACAATATTACAAAGCTGCTGTGATAAAAGCAACATGGCACTGGCAAAAAAAAAAAAAAATAGACCCAAGAATCAGTGGATTAGGCTAGAAGATGCAGAAACAACTCTAGAGATACTAAGCCACCTTATCTTTGACAAAGGAGCCATAAATCCTCATTGAAGGAAAGATAGCCTCTTTAATAAATGGGGCTGAAAAATTTGGGTTTCAACCTGCCAAAGATTAAAACTAGACCTACATCTTTTACCATGCACTAAACTAAAATCAAAGGGGATTAAAGATCTAAATATTAGAACAGAAACACTAAACCTGCTGGAAGATATGTTAGATAGAACTCTTGGAGTCATTGGCAGAGGGAAAGAGTTTTTTTTGTTTTTGTTTTTGTTTTTTTAGGGAAAGAGTTTTATCAGCAAAACCTTAGTAGCAAGGGAACTAGTGGAAAGAATCAAGAATTGGATCTCATCTTATTAAAAAGCTTCTGTACAAGCAAGAGAAACCACCAACAGAGCAAAAAGACAACTTACAATATGGGAAAAAAATTTTCCTCAAACAAAGGTCTATTATCTAGAATATTAAAAAAAACTTTCTAAAAAATTAGACCCCTCACATTTAAAGTCCTACTTAAAAAGGAGGCATCTGAAATGAACAGACATTTTTCAGATGAAGAAGTAAAAGCAGCAAAGAAACTTGAAAAAATGTTCGACATCACTGGTCATTTGAGAGATGCAGATGAAAACAACACTGAGATTCTACCTCACTCTGGATATCTAGTCCTTATGAAATGTTTCCAATATTTGGATATAATATAGTATGGTCATTGGTGCATTATGAGAGTTGGAAAACCTGAAGTTAAAGCTTGTCTTCACATTCTGCTAAATTTTCTCATCTGTAAAAGGGGTGCTGACTATCTAAATAACAGAGTTAAATAGTATTAGGTAGAATTAATGTTTCAGAAGAGTCAAGCACTGGCCTAGCTCATAGGGAACACTTAAAACGTTTTACTATTTTTCTCTGCCTTGTAAAGTCTCCTCTGGTTGTGTGTGTCTCTGTGTTATGGTTTATGCATATCTATCTAATGTGCTGTTTTAAGAAGAAAAATACTTTGGGTTTGTGATGTAGCCCTATGGTAGCTTATGTGGCTTAACATGCTAGAAGCACTGGGTTCAACACTCAGTACCACCAATTTAAAAAACAAAAAGAAAAGCTGAGTGGTTGGTCTCAAATATTTCAAAATTGAGTAGAACATAAGTACCTTTGCCAAAGTGTATTTACAAAGTAAGTTTCATCAGATGAGTAAGTAGTGCACATAAATGATTAAAGTGCAAGACTGATCAGGTGTGCAACAGTGTGAAAGAAGTGGTCTTGAAGCTAGTTTCCAGAACCTTCCATGGAAGAACTCTATGACCTCTTTTTGAACTTGTTAAACTGTGGTTAACAATACATAATGGATCAGTTGGATAGTTTTTCCTACCTTAGAGATCATTAGTCTTTATCATCCTCGTAGTGAATATAGGTTTGTTAACTTTATCTGTGTTTCTCCATCTACAGTTCTGTGGATCAGGAGCATCTCTATCTGCCATATTCATGATCCACAAAGCCCCGTTTGAAGTCAGGTTGCATATTGCAAAAAGTAGAACTGTAAAGTAGGTCACACTCCTAAGAGAGACACTGAAATCAACATCTGAAATTGAAAAGCTATTCTCCATTCGTATTAAGTTTTTAGGTTATCACCAAGAAAAAAAGCACACTAAAATTAGATGAAATGAAGGAAGGCTGGGTTATTCAGAATGTAAAAACTGTAGAATAAATGTTAAGCTTTTTTGTTTGTCATGTTCTTTCATCAGTATGTAAAAACTGAAGTTGGTCTAAATAACATTGTGTCTGATGACTTCTGAGAGTTGATTAGCTTCACTGTTTCCTTTGCCTCCACTTCTTGTGCCTTCTGTTTCCACACTTTGATGTCTTCAAAAATCAGTTACAGTGGATTTATGTATTTCAGAACAGAATCAACCCCATAGTTTGATTTTTTCAGGAATCATTTTTTTTCACAGGAAATTGCATCAGCTTTTTCTGTAAGTCAATGTATAAGCATTGGGTGTTCTTAATGTAGTCTTGCCCAGGAAGCTGTTAAAGCATGTAGTTCAAGGAAAATATTCCTCCATACCATGGAAAATACTGTAAGTTACTAGTGTTTACTTTTTAATGGAATGAGTTTTGGAAACAGGATTAGCAGATTTTCAATTTCAGAAGAGGAGAATCTTCGCAAAAGATTTTAATCAAACATTTGTCCAATTTCTACGTTTAAAATATAGACCTTCTAGATGTATTTCTGCAAATATATGTATTCTTCTAATGTACAGGTTTTTTTATGTCTTTCAGCATATTGTGCCAAAGAGAAATAGATCTTGGAAGCATATTGCTTTAATATTAATATCTTTATGTTACATTGTTGCATAATGTCCCCTGATTGTCTCATACACTTAAATTGTGAATATATTTGTATGTCCGCTCCAGTTTAGTCATAGAGAATATGCTTTCCTGCCCGCTGGATCTGGCGGTCCCTCTGCCCTCAGAGGTTAATCACCTCTGAGCTCAGGTTTCTTGGGGTGGAGTCAGACTAGCTACTGGGTGATCTGAATGTTCGTTTGATCCTTGGTAGCCCTCACTATTCTCAGAGTAAACTGGAGGTTGATAATTTTAATCACACTGAACTGCCATGAAGCTGAGATGCTGTGTGTGGTATTGACAGTGACTGCTTATGGCAAATCCAATCTAGCATTGCCATGACTGATGACTTTTGAAAGGCTACCTTTTATTTTCCCAATTATAAAGATTTTGTAGAGTAGGATCTGTGTACCATGGTTTCAGGTATTCAGAAGGACTTTTTTTTGTTTTCATTTGGGACTTTACAAAATAATATACAGTTTTCATTAAAGTTTCCATGGTGGTATGCAATTTATTTGACAATTAGGCACCAATGATGTAACAAATACAGATTAAGTATAGCTTACCTGAATTGATTTGCTGCCACAACTGTTGAAAGAGCAACCATTTTGTAGGAATTGTCCTTGTATTCTTTGAACTTCATGAAATTCATCCAATATTTTTGTTATTTGTAGCTTGTCAGTATAGTTTACTTGGAGATATCACAAAGTTTAGCAGTAAATGTTGTTCTGGCTGTGTCTAGATGTATCCCAAAGCCTCACACAGACATAGGTGGGGCTTTTTCAGGGGTGGCTGGACCGAGGGTGTGTGATACCGGGATGGATTCACAGGGCAATTCTAGGATCAAAGGCACTGGGATGAAAGGTGTGGGTGCTGCCGCCCTGAGGACTCTGTTAACGTAAGGAAGAGAAAGGGTAGCAGTCGTCCCTTGTGGCTTTGCTGCCCTCTGCCCGCTGGGTACTCTTTCTCCTCAGCAGTGCCCCTTTCCAGTGCCAGCCAGTTAGGACTGAAACCTCTACAAACTATGAGCTAAACAAACCTTTCCTCCCTCAAATTGTGGGTGTTGGGTATTTTGTCTCAGTAACAAGAAAAGTATCTAGGCCAAATGCTATAATGGGTCCCTTTCTTCCAGTAGGTTGTATATTAGTATATTCTGATGAACTATATGTTAGTATACTGTATACTAAGCAGTATATAATTAACTGTCAGATTTTGCGTAGTTGAATAAGAAATGATACATTGGGGTCTTTTTGTTTGAATCAAAGTGACAGCCTAACTTAGACTTTCAATTAAGCTTTCCAGCTTCCCACCTGTGTTCTTGTATTGGTTTCTGAGGTAGGAACATTTTCTCTGCATGGACTGAAACAGTTGATAAACTCAACTCCAACAGAGAAATAAATTACATGCCAGGTATAATGAGACATCAACATCCAGTAAATTTTCTTTTGCTTGTTAAAATGTGGCATTATGAAGTAAGAGTCAATAATTATTTATCGTTAATTCCCTAATGTTGGCTTTAGATGCACACATAAATTGCAATGTGACTAAATTGAATAGAATTATAAGTTATTTAACATACTCACTCTAATGCACATGGATGAAAATGACTGTGCTAATCTACCAAGCCATCCTTTGTGCTTTAGTCTGCACAAAGGTATCCTTCCTGCAGCCTAGTACAAATATATCTCTTCCCTTGAATTCAATGAAAATTACCTTTGCTCACAAGGAGTCTGAGATTCAGAAGGTCAGTATCCTCAGATGTATTTAACTCTGTTTCATCGCTGCCAGCTTTTTGTTACTAATTTCTAGATACAGGTTCTTGCGGGAATTCCAGGGTCTTTGCAAAGCTGTTTTCCCTTGCTTCACAAAAATAGTACAGTGAGCACTGCATAATGCTTGCTTTGCTTCATTGATAGTGTTCATTTTAGACTACGCTTCTCGCACATTTATATGGTGCTCATGTGGTAATATGCAAACCATACTTATAAATAATCATTCCCCTGTTTTCTAAGACATCTTCAGAAAAATATTACACAGAATTTTTTTCAGCCTAATTCATTTCAGTAATTGTTGTCATAAGAACCGAGTATCTCTCTGGAACAAATGTCTGAAGAAAAGAGGATAGAATTAAATCAATAAGGGAATATTTAGGACACTATGGATATATTGTTTGTACTTCAATTATCATTTTTATACCCAAGTCAGAAGACATAAACATTTGAACGGAAATACACATCTTAATATAATAGTTGTTTTTACAGTCATGTAAAATCCTCTTAAAAATATTTCTCATCAGCTTTAATCTCTAGTTCAGTGCCACCACCATAGTCTAGTCAGTCCAGCTAAGTGTTGCATTTTCAAATAAAAAGTTCAGACTAACCTGAACCTACACTGCTTTATCAGTCTGTATGTATAGAAAATTACAAAGATATGCTTCTTTTTCTCCATCAACACCCAGTCTTACTGGAAACACTCTGCACTGGCTTTGCCAAAAAGATAAGACCCTTAGCAGTTTTTCCAAAACTGTCATTTTGATTATTCTTTACCCAGGCTAGTTCTGATGGTTGTATCTGTAGCAAGAAAACCTGGAGGGTGTCTGGTGTCTGCCAAGAGCGGGCTATTGCTGCTTACTGGAAATGATTACTGTTCTCAGGTTCCATGGTCCTCAGCCATAACCAGCCTCTGTAAGCACAGCATCCCTTTGGCCCATGGGACTTGCAAGCCAAGCGAACAAACACATGTACTGGTACTCTTCCCTCTGATCAAAGTCCTTTGTCAGCCTTTGTGACAACAATGGGCTGATTTAATGAGCTGTAGTTAGGATAAAAACAAATCCTAGACCAGACAATGCTTTATGGAGAGGTACAAACTTCAGTAAATTAAAATAAATAAAAGTGCTGCGAGGTTTTGAAATCAGCCTGCTATGCATACTGCTACCCACCCATGTAATTAGGTATAAGTATCACTTAGGCTTTACAGAACTTTTTTTTTTTTTTTCCATAGCATCATGACGGCACTAGAGTAACAATAATTGGGAATCTCTTCAAATTATGTTGAGAAGACTTCAGATATTAAAACCGCTCGAGCTTTTATGTTTCAACTGAAACAATGTGTGGAGAATATGTTCACCTTCTCCTGCTTCTTGGGAGGTTTCTGCAGATAACTTCGATGTAGAATTCAGGCTGCTATTTACTTTCCTCGGTCTATGTTATGTCTACTTTTATCCTTTTTTTCTAGATAAATGTTTTTTAAACTTTCTTACTGAAGATTTTAGAATATAGCACTCCTAAATAGGAGGGAAAGCGCTAGTATGTTTTGAGTGTTTTAAACTTTTTTTAAAAACATCTGGCTTTATGTGATAAAAGAAAATATGTGAATGAAAATAAATAGCAAATGACTTCTGAAGGACTAGTTAGTAAACCTTAGATGTGTTTTGACCAGCTAGTAATTTTCAGGTCCTTTTAAAGTGCTGGTCAGGGATTACATTATTAAATCTCCCAGTAATCTAAGAGTTAAATATTATTAGAGTTAAGATGAAATGTATGTAGATTTGAGTACTTGCCCAAATTCAGATTTTAAGTGATAAAAGCTTCCAGCCACATGGGTCTCCCATCAACACCAAAGACACTTAACCATTAACTCTCTTTTTCTGTGATGTTTAACAGTAAAAGAAGATGGAGCAGAGACCATTTTGTGTTTACCGTTCTGTCTTTGTGGACAGGACCCCGTTTTCCAGTCCTGCTCCACCACCGCCCATCTCGGTATGGACATAGAACTGGTGGGACATGCGCCAAAGTGACGAGTCAGACCAAAGCGCGCCAACCAGGCCAGAAGTCTCCTTCTCATTTACTCACTAAAAGCAAAGCACCTCAGGGCCGGAGGGTTAGCTCAGCGGTTCCGGCGCCTGCCTTGCAAGCGCAAGGTCCTGAGTTCGATCCCCGGTTACCACATATAATGCTGGGCGTGGAGACACGCCCACCAACAATCAACACCGCATACCACAGTGCCGGACGTGGTGGCTCAAGCCTGTCATCCCAGCACTCGGGAGGCAGAAGCAGGAAGATTGCTGAGTTCGAGGCTTGCCTGGGCTCTATAGTGAGCTCAGGGCCAGCCTGAACTACAAAGCGAGACTCTGTCTCAAAAAAAAAAAAAAAAAAAGCAAAGCTCCTCAAACATCCCAAAAGGTGACAGCATCACGGGATAGGGGGAGCCCAGGTGTAAGTCGTGGCCACCCTGCTGACTGGCAGCATTGTACTAAGGTCAGAATGAAAAAAATAAAAACTCTTATCATATTACACCGCTACTATTTCAGGTTGATCAATCATGACAGCGGATACTGCTTTACTAACAGATGTAAATGATCATATTTTGCCAGTAAGAGCACTAGAAGGTTTCAGATAGTTGATCGAATCTTGATGCCATTGGTTATTTTTGAGACTGCTAAAGGATTTGATGATGACTTTGAAGATGTAAAAGAATGAATTTTGGCATTACCATTATAAAAAAGAAGAAGACAATTGGAAAAGATGAGCATATTGAGAGTAGTGCCAAGAGAGCCATCACCTGCCCTCTAAGCTGGCACTGTTTATCCTGCACTCAGGAATTCATGCCTCTGGCCCTCAGTTTCCTAGTATGTGACAAGGAACAACCTCGGAAGAGGTACAGTGTAATCGCTGAGCTCATCGTGCACAGAAAGAGCAGCACGCTGAGGGCCCAGTTCACCTCTTTATCTCTGCCACTGCTATTTTAAAATACAAAGCCATGCCTCTAAACAGGGAATGAATTTCTATTAGACTGGAAAACACTGGGGCATTTCGGGTCAAGAGCCAGAAATATATTTACTCCATTTGACCGGATGTTAACATTTAGGGCTATTTATGAATAATTCAAAGAAAAAGAAGCAAAATAGAAGAGGGTTAGTGGAGCCTCACTTTAACCTTTGGCAACTTCGGCGTCGCAGTGACCAGGCAGTACCATGAAAGGCAGAGGTCGGCCGGGGGAACACCCTAAAGTTTATACTAGAAAACTGAGTTATAAAATAAATGTAGTTATTTTAATTAAAAATATAGCCAAATGTACACTTCATAAAGAATCTGAAAGCTGATGTTAGGGATAGAATTAGAGAATTTTTCGCATTCAGCTCGACTTGTACCGTAAGATAGAGGGGACTGTAGAGGAAGGAGGCTGGCTGCTGAAAGATCATGAATGAGAAAACAGACTTTTGGATTTCATTTCGTAGGTACTAGGACAGTCCCCTCAGACTTCTGTGTGATTAGATGTGGCATTTAGCAAGATCATTTGTAGAAAGAGAGCATCATAAAGGGAGCATATTAGAATATGATTACAGTACTTCACTCGACAGGCTGTATACCCACATCTTGTTTCCTGTATTCTGCTGCTGTGATTCCTGGGACCTTGCTTCCCCTGGAGGGACTGCCCTGTCGGGCATAAGGTAATTCTTAGTGATAATAAACTCTCCGAGTGCATTTTTCAAATGCCAGCAGCCAATACACAGCCTAAACCTAACTGTGTCCTTATTTAGTTTTTCACACTCTGGTCCCAAATCCACCAGTACTAGTTACCCCAGGACCAGTTACTAGACTTGTAAAGATGGCCACTGTGTCCCAGGCAGCCCTGAAATTATTGTCACTAGCTGCTCCTAACCCTCCTTACCGCTTTCTTCCCATAGAAACCACATAGAAGCTCTCGGCGACCTTTCCCTCTCTTCTGTCTGCCAAAAAATTTGAGCAACCCCCATGTTTCTGCATGGCCCTGTGTGATGTGGCATTTTCATTTCTCTTGATAACCATAGGAACCATCTTTTCAATAACATTTATGCAATCAGTTGGGCTTTCTGTACTTCAGAATTTTTATTAGTGCATTGTATTTTAAGGCTAGGTAGTGTGGACCTAAAGGAATGCAATGAGAAGGGGAAGAGAGGACTGAAAGATGTTTGTGACATAGAATGACAGGTTTTTCATAGCCAAAGAGTATAAGAAATAAAAAATTGGAAAGAACAGATGATTACTGATAGATTTCTAGTTTGAAAATGTTAACTGTGGGCTGGGGATTTAGCTCACTGGTTCTGGTGCCTGTCTCACAGGCACAAGATCCTGCGTTCAATCCCTGGCACACACACACAAAATAAATAAATAAATAAATAAAAAGAGTAGGTAAAAGGCATTTTGAGAGAGAGAGAGAGAGATAATGAACTTGGTTCAGAACTTGGGGAATTTATGTACCTAATTATACAGCAAAAGCCTGCCTCAAGAAAAAAATGTTCACTGAATTGTTTTGAAAAAAGAATTTAGAAGATTTAGGAGGAAATACTAGATAAAAGTGACCAGCAGGTAGAAAATAGTGGGAACAATGAAAATAAGATTACAACCACTTCAAACAGGTAGTTTGGCAACAGATACTTAGAAAATAATAAGAACCTTATAACTCTGACTCTAGATGGAGAAAGATGCTTAAATCAATACATGCATGAAAACTGTGCATATATCACTACATATATTTACACATACATGTATATATAAAATCACATACATATTTATACTGTTTTGTGAGACAGGGTCTTGCTTTGTAGCTCAAGCTGGCCCTGCGATCACTTTGTAGCCCAGGCAAGCCTTGGCCTCGGCCTCCTGAGTGCTACAGTTACAGGTATGAGCCACCACGCCCGGCACTGCATTATGTGGTACTGATTGCTGGTGGGCATGAGTCACCACACCTGGTATTGTTGTGTGTGGTCACCAGGGATCTTGCACTTGCTAGGCAAGCGCTGGAACCACTGAGCTCAATCTCTGGCTCCCATTTATATACTTTTAAAATAAATAATGTATATAAAATTCCTTTGATATTGAAGAGACTTGGAATCAGTGACCTCAGAAAATAGAACAAGTCACTAGGGCAAATTCTTTACAAAGGTTTGTGAGCTTCTTATGTGTGTTAAAGTCTAATGTAGCACTGGTTTAAAATGTTTAAAAAGAACTTGCTGCATAAGTGTGTCCATATTTTAAACAATTAAAAAGAAATCGTGATTCCACACATAGAGCTCTAAGGAGGAATTCTGTGGTGACACTCTTGTACCTAGCATCAATCCCGAATTTAAAGGCCTACTGTAGTTAGGCTAAAGCAACAATTTATTGTTGTCTCAAGGAGAAAAGCATGTCATTTTGGAAGTCTAACATGGCCTTACTCATTTCATCACAAATACGGTATCGTGTTAGAGTGTTAATCTGCATGATCCTAGAATAGAGTTGGGAACTCGTTTCCAAGCTTGTCCAGATTTTTTGGCAGTCAGTGCCTCCCAGTTACAGGACTGAAGTCCTCATTTTTTTTCCCCTCAAGGCTAACTGAAGAGCTTCTCTTCCTATGTGTTATTTCCCCTTCTGTCCTCTGAGGCCCCTCTTTAACAGGTCAGGTCCACACAGAAAAATCCCCCATTAGAATAACACGTAGTCAATTATTTAGGGGCCTTCACTACACCTGTTAAAGTTGTTTTGACAGGTAATGTAAGATAATCATAAAATAGTCCATCCTACTTAGACATCCCGCTCACACTTACAGGTTGATACAGAACGGGTATACCAAAAGCAGGTACCTTGACAGCCATCTTGGGATTCATTCTGCCTTCTAGGATTCCCCTTATTGTATCCAGTTTCTTGATAATTTGATTGTTCCCAGAGTGTACCTCGTGCATATAAGATTTCCAAAGACTTTTGTTACCAAGAGCACAAGGAACACAAGACTCACCTCTCTACCATCACACTCTTCTTTATTTTAAACTTAGGCCTATGCGTCTGAGCAGGGAGCTTCCAAGTCTCCAGAAAAAGCAAAAGAGAGCAGGGAGAAGTTCAGGGAAGAGCAGTTACTCATCAAGAAGTGATAGATCTTGGCTAATCCAGCAGAGGCAGGTCACTAGTCTGGACATATTGGTGATTTCTTGCACTTACTTGTCTCCAGATGAATTAATACATGCTTTTGGTCATGAGTTATATACTCCTAAGTTTGTTCGCTATGCATTGACAGGATTTAAATACTCCAGTGCACTATAGATATCTGTAGCAGACTGAAACGATTAAAGACAAATGTTACATTTAAGCATGTGAAGTTTAAAGCTAAGTTTTAATCTCTTCTCCTACCTGAATTACACTGGTTACACAGTGTTTATTATGTTACGATGAACTTTGTGTTTTCAAACAAAATTATACGAACACCGTAGAAAAGAGAAATAAAATTCTCTTAAGATTCCAGTGTTACTCAAATTCTGAAATTTCAAATAATAAGGACACCCTGGAAGGTGTTTCCCAGTTTTAAATTCTGACTCAGACTACCACCTTGACTTCAACCTGGTGATATCCTGAATAGAGGATCTGCCTCACCTCCTACCTGGGCCATCACAAACCCTAGCAAATGAAGGATAATAAGTTTGTTACTTCAAGCCTCAAAGATTAAATAAAAATAGATTACTCAGTAGTAGAAAACTAATATAGTAACAATGAATAAAATCAAAAGACTACCCAAGAATTCCAAGCTTATAGAATAGCAACTATAAATAACTATTTAGCAACTACATCTACTTAGCAACTACTGTGCACTAAACATTACCAAAGTTTTCTCTTTCTCACTGCAAGTTTTATGGCAAACTAATGACCCATTAAATTTTTTGAAAACTTACTCAAATTCTTCCTCAATCCACCCTTTGCACTGTCTGATAGAATTAATTTTGGAACCGAGTTCTTTCTACTATAACATAATCTCTCCTAAAAAATCTTAACAAGAAAAATTAAATAATCCATAGTATTATAAAAGTTATTAAGCAGAGCACAAAGCCAGAACTTGATGTACATCTTAATTACTACTTTCCTTTGGTAGACAAAAGCTTGTACTTTAGAATGTTTAAGAAATCACTAGTGTTTATTGTATTGCTTACAAATTTTTTCTAGGCTGCATTCAAGAAATATTGTTGACCAGTTGGTGCCAGAAATAGTTAATGCTGATTGTTAATGCTAGCAGTTATTATAAGGTAGGTCAGTATATACAGAATTGAGCAAATAGCTACTTTAAAGATAATTTTTTGACAAGTTAATTCTCATTTTCTTCTGTCATATACTGGTACAAATTCAACAATGTGAGTGTGATTGTGACCTGTATATAAAATGTACCAATAAAGAATTCAATTTTTAAAAAGATAATTTTTTGAAACAAAGTTTTTAAGGAAAAGTAATTAAACACATAGACTAAAACTGCCTATTTATTGACTATATGATATAGTGCACAGAAAATTCTAAGGCATCTTCTTTGTTTAATCTCTAGAATTAAAGTGTTACACAAGGTCACAAGATACAGAGTGAAGTACAAAAATTCATTGTAATCCTATATTCTAGCAATAGACAATTTAAAAACAAAATTAAGGAAACAGTCAATTAGCAGTAAATCTGGTTGGTAGATACCAAGTTTATTTGCACCACAGGCAAATATAATTTTTGATGTGTGCATACTAGTACTGCACATGTGTATTCAGAATATTTTACCCTCAAATTAAAATGTTTCACATTGCTTTGGTTTCAGAATATATAGCTAATTCATTTCTGAATTTACCTAGAGCAGTTTGTTTCACATACCAGGTTTTTCAAAACAGTGCAAAAGGGTTTGCATTATTTAAGAATATGAGCGAACATGACAGTTTTTGGTGCTTTCTATTATACAACAGATGTTGGCATTTCAAAATAAACAAACTTTTTCTACAGAAGTGAATGTTTTAAATTTATGAATCACATTTGGACAAGTTAATACAGGCATATGTCTTCTAGGGAGCATCTGATTTATTATTTTTGTTACAAAATGGCTTAAAAGAAAAATAATTATAGTATCATGAAATTCATACATCAGCTCTTTCTTTCTCTCATGGGCCATAGTTCTAATTATTTTTTCTAATGGTAATTGATAACCAGGTGAATTCCCTTGCTATTGAAGCTTTATAGAATCTTTTTTTTTTTTTTTTTTTTTTTTTTTTGCTCTTACCTTTCTTGGGAATAATAGAAAAATCTCTAAATTCAAATCTGTGTCAGAGTGATGTGCCTTGCCTGTACATAAATAATAATGTTGTACAGAACCCTGTTAAAAGTGGCTTTCATTTTTTATTTTAGATGTACATCAGAAAGGTAATGACAGTTCATTAGCGCTTGAAGTGTTTAAAACTCAGGAAATACATTTCACAATTCAAGGTTAAATAGGTCATCATCAGTTATGAAAGGAAGTATCATACAATCTCTACAACGTTTCACATATTTCAAAGTGTTATCCGTGGGGGAGAAACACAACTCACCATTCTTCAGAGAAGTGACATGACGTTAGGACGAGCAGTAGTATTTTGTCTTTTAACGTACGTGTAAAGAATTGGCTGTGCAGATCTGTCCTGAGGGAGAGTCTCACGACTCTAATAGCAGTCTTTGGTATTAAAGCACTAGATGAAAAGCACTGTACCCTTATAAATTACCATGCTTTATATGTGGTTTTACGACAATGCTTTTTCATACTGCTATATTTGCATGGAGAGTTTTAATTAAGAGATAACTGTCACCCCAGGTTGGCTGCAGAAGGCTACAATCTCCAGCAGAGAGGTAAACACCAATGCCAAGTCCTATAGGTTGTGTAGCAAATGCGGGGGTCAGTAATGTCAAGTAGGCTTCAAATTAAAAACATAAAAGACACTTCTTCAAATTCAATGAGTAATATAACAATTTTAAAATGTATTCACCTAAACAATAATTTACTATTATTTTTAATGTTTTAAGATAATCTCTCTACTGCTGCTCGGTAGAGTTTCTTTTTCAATTTCAACATTTTGGTTTGTTTTTCTGATCTGCCTAATAATATGGACAGTTATATTATGATGATTGTTTTTTTTGTATTTTTGTCTGATTTGTTAGAATTAAGATTGTCTTTCCATGTTCACAAGAAATTTTTTTTACAAAGTGGTTTAGGTCAAAGATAAAGTGTTCTTGATTTACTCTAGGAAAAGCATTCAGAAGAGAGCATCTGTGAAATTCTAGCTCAACTTAGCTATGAAGAATGAATGACTAGGAATATTTTATCATATGAGAGAATGAGGTTGAAATAACTCAGTATTATTTATTCATTGAGCCTATTATCACATTGTAGGCATATTTTAAATAAGACTTAATTGAAAACTCCAATCCCAACTGAGTCCAGTTCACAGGATAAATGTTCCTCCCACCAGGTTGTAATTCTGCTCAGATTCACTGTCCCTCCTTTCTGCTTTCACTCTGGCAAGTAATTATTTCTGTTGTTTTCGAGCTAGCCAGTTGCAACCTTTAGAGAACAAATAGCCTCTGCACCAGGCCTTAGATGGAGGCCACCTCCCATTAAATAATTTCCGTGCTGTAATGGAACATAACAATGTAACCTATGATTCTTCATTAAAGTATGAAAAACTGGAAAGTGAGAACGTATCTTGGCCAATTTGAAATCCATGCTATTGATAGAGATTCTAATTCATTTACAGATGACTTTCTGTTTTTGGTTGAAAACTTTCTATAGGTAACATAGCATACTTGAATTTGAAGGGGGAGAATTTCAGCCACTCTATTTTAAAGTTAGTGAAGAATAAATTGGATAATTGAATAGATTATGAAAATATGTTTTATTTTTTCATGATTTCTAAGTATTTTGTGGAGTTTTACTTTTCACCTATGTATCATTGCATACTTACTATGAGGGAATGTGACCAATTTAAAGTGAAAAATTCAACATAGAGGAAGAGGAATCAGAAAACTCAGAAATATAACTGTTCATTCATTCTCTATCATTTCTTTCCATTACCTCTGGTATCTATCACTCTTCTAAAACGTGAAGGAAGTTGCCATTGTTTTATGTTTAGAAACTTGTCTGATAAGAGACATTCATTACTTAGGTTTACATCGGCATGAGGGACAACATTCCCACAATAGGAAAGCAAAATTCGAGTTATTACTGTGCAAAATAATTGAACATGCTATGAGTTCAAATGGTGGTATGCCAAAATTTTGCATTGATTTTAGTTTAGTACACAGTGAAAGAGGTGGATCTAGCTTCAGTCTTTGGCAGGTTGAAACCCAGTTTTGAGGATGTTT
>PVIC010004965.1:0-59969 GCA_004025085.1 Thryonomys swinderianus | reverse complement strand
ATATTACAATTTCTAAATTTACACTTATTGACAAGTTTTCTACTTGTTAAGTTCATCATGGTAGATACTTTACGTCACCCGTTTGCGGACATAAGTAGTGTGTTTGCCAGTTGATGATGTATCCACAGTTAAAATAAACCAGAGCTAATTTTTCAATTAAAAAGTAGCTCATGGGCCGGAGGGTTAGCTCAGTGGTTCCAGCGCCTGCCTCGCAAGCATAAGGACCTGAGTTCGATCCCCGGTTACCACATATAACACTGGGCGTGGTGGCTCACGCCTGTAATCCCAGCACTCGGGAGGCAGAGATGGGAGGATTGCTGAGTTTGCGGCAGCTTGCCTGGGCACCATAGTGAGCTCAGGGCCAGCCTGAACTACAAAGCAAGACTCTGTCTCCAAAAAGCAAAAAAAAAAAAAAAAAAAAAAAAAAAGTAGCTCAAATGCCTATCTGTAGGAGACTGGATAAAGAAAATGTAGTTTTTCCCCTATAAAATGTTTTATTACTCAGCCTTAAAGAATGATAAATTTGGCCGGAGATTTAACTCAGTGGTTCGCATGCCTGCCTCGCAAGTGCGAAGTCCCAAGTTCAATCCCTGGTAACCACATACAAAAAAATTTTTTTAAAATGGGAATTAAGTCGTGTCATGCACTGGTACAGATTTTCATTGTTTGTGATCATAGTGTGTATGTAAAATGTACCAATAAAGAAAATTTTTTTTTTTTTGAGACAGGTCTCGGTTTGTAGTTCAGGCTGGCTCTGAGCTCACTGTGTAGCCCAGGCAAGCCTGGAACTCAGCCATCCACCTGTCTCTGCCTCCCGAGTGCTGGGGTTACAGGTGTGAGCCACCGTGCCTGGCACTGTGGTATGTGGTATTGATGGCTGGTGGGCATGAGTCACCACGCCCAGCATTGTATGTGGTTACTGGGGATCGAACTCAGGACCTTGCGCTTGTGAGGCAGGTGCCAGAACCATTGAGCTAAATCTCCGGCCCAATAAAGAAATACTTTTTAAAAGCCCTGAAAAACATTCTTAGAAAAAGTTAAGCAAAAATTTTTAATATATTCATGTGGTGCCTGAAAATACCTTTTTTAAAAAGGGAATCTGTGTTACGGTCACACAACTGTGTTACCTCGTGTAGAGGCCTTCAGAGACGTGGCTGGATCCAGAGGCCAGAGTGGGTAGAGGGAGCCTGTGCTGCAGGGCACTGAAGACAAGCAGAGGGGAGACTGGGAGGGTGATGGGTGCTCGCTGGGCCGCGTGGTCCTGGGAATGCGAACTTCAGCCTGCTCCTGCCTCCAGGTTTAGACTCCTGCCTCAAGAGTAAACTTCATACTGTTTCCAGCTGTGCATGACGAGGAGGTTTTGGGATTGTGTGGAAGGTTGAAGAGTTTTGTAGGAAACATGTGCATTGCTTTAAGAAAGAGTTGGCAGAAGGACAGACTTCAAAAGCAGATGAAAAACCTGTGATAGGGATCGAAGGGAGATAGGTTCCTCTAAAAACACTAATAGAAAACTTGACCGAATTGTGTCCTGCAGCTCCTTGTTAGGTAGGATTTGTAAGGGTATTTCAAATAAAATGTCAGAGGTACAGGCTGGCCGTTTGCTGTTCATGGTAGAATATCAGGAAGAGAATGAAAAGTTAACTAAGTTTAAGAGGAGCCAGTGCTTGGCGTTTCAAGAAAGCACCCATTTATCTAGACGACACAAGGTCTTCCGGGCAGGCCCTTCTTGGGAGGGAAGCCCTCGAGCGGCCAGGTCTGTGCTGCGGCGGAGAGACCTGTGCAGGCCTCTTGTCTGCTGCGGTGCTGGGAGTGCCCGCCTTCTGCAGGACGCCCCTGGGTGTGACTGTCAGTGCAGGGAGCAGGGCCCGAGAGTGTCGGGGTGAGCTCTCCCGCCCCTCTTCGTGGCCTCTGCCCTGTGCTGGTGTGCAGCAGGGCAGTCTCACCAGTTGCCTAAACTGCATGAAGTCAGTTCCTTTTCCTGATAATTTCCCCAGCTGGTGGTATTTTGTTAGAGCAGCAGAAAATGTCCTAAAAACCCTTTCTACGATGTTAGCAGACATGCCACCAATGCAGACTGAAAGGGTGGCAGGGCACGAGGAGGAGCTGTCAGACCAGAGCAGTGAGCACAGGCCGCAGAGCAGGGCCATGGGCACTAGAGTCACGTTCTCAGGAGCCAAAAAACCTAGCAACCCTAGAAGGTGGGAAAGACAAGGGGTGGACACTGGTTCTGCTTTCCTTAGTCTGTACTGGAAACGTCCTGCCCACTCCAGGACTCCAGTGACGCTGTCTCTGCCTCCAGGAGGAGTTCGGTTTTGAGCCCTCCAGCTTGTGGTAATTTTTTCAGCAAGCACAAGAAGTGACAGTTGGAAAGCACAGGGCATTTGGCTTACAGGAGAGGGCAGATGTAAGCAGAATGGCACAGTGCTGAGGATACTGAGTGTTGCATGTATAGCACTGGATGGAAATGTAACGCGTTTTCATTACAGATGAAGTATAGCGATGTTAGAGGTGACGATTTCAGCCAGCGTTGGAGGGTTCTTCCTTGACCCTTTGTTGATATGTTTAGTGCAACAGTTTTAGAATGATTTTCTAGACCTTGATCAGTGAGTGCGTTGACGCTGTAGGGTAGCTCCAAGACGGAACCTGGAAAGTACTGAAAGCTTGTCCGAAGACAGGCTCGAGTCATCAAGCAGCTGTTCTTGGAAAGTGCAGAGAGAGAACTGGTGCTAGGAAAGTTGTGGCCTGGCGAGGTTTGCAGAGGGCGGGAGGAGTGAGCGTCTGTGGGCCGAGCCCGAGCAGACCCTCCCGGTACAGGCCAGAGCTCACCGAGGTGCGGAGCCAGCGTAGGTGTAGGTGTGCGAAGGGATGGCCCGAGACAAGTGAGCACAGGAGGTGAGGAGCGCTGCTGCTGGATGGGACGGGCTTTTTCCTGTAATTTGAGAACACAGCATCTAGAAACTCCTGAAAGCACTGCATTTCTCCTGGCAGTGTTGCACAGTGTCTCTGAGCTCCGAGGCAGTGATTTGGGCGTCTCACACTGACACACTGATCCCAGCAGTAGCAGGGTCTCTGTTCTCGGGGTGGGGGGTGGCAGAGCCCCACTGTGTACTTCGGGCTTGTCCTGAACTCACTGTGTAGCCCAGGCTGGGACTTGCTGTGCTGCCAGGTGCACGTCACCGTGCCGCAAGGGATGTCACGGGCGTGGTTGGGGATCCGTTATTTCTATCCCGAAGTGACTGACCGTCTCCATTGCACAAGGGAGTCTCCTCTAAGGTTGAGATTTCAGGCGAGCCGTGCGCATTCAGGGTGGTGTGGCCGTAGACCGAGGTTGAGATTTCAGAAATGAGTTAAGTTTCAATGGAAGCCAGAGCGTCATTACAGTGAGAGGAAAGGCCGTGGGAAGAGTAGCTGTGACCTCCGTAGACCCAGCGAGTGCTCTGAAGGTGGGCCTGGGCCTTCAACCGGCCCGTGTACGGAATGGAGGTCCTGCCAGGCAGTCTCACTGCCACAGGGTGGAGGACGCTGGTGTTCAACCTTCTGTGCCTTGGGCCCGTCGTTTTCAGAGTCAGAGCTAAGGACTTTTTCTTACTTGTTGGCTTAGCTGAAGTGGGTGCTAGGAAGGTGGAGCGAGGGATTCGATACAGGGTTGAATGGATCTGGATTTGTGTCTGGGAAGGTTGAGCATGCCAGAAGGCCACATTCCTGAGAAGTGGCACGAGTCCTAGTTGTGTCATTTTTTTGTCCGTACGTGTATGTATGTCCATAAGTGTGTGTGTGTGTGTGTGTGTGTGTGTGCGTGCGTGAGTATAGAGGTGTGTGTTTAAGCAGTGAGTGATTTCAGTAGCTCAGCCTCTTGGGGTGCCACTGGGTCGCCTTACTCAATTTATAGTGGTGTAAGAATGGTAAAAGCCATTGCAAGCAGCCCTGGTGAGGGAGACGCGGAGAGGCTCGAGCCAGGGGACGGGGAGCCAGCTGGCCACGATACATTGTTCCTGTTCATGTCCCTCCCACGGTCACTCTTCGTGAGATGCAGTCTTGGTCCAGGGGCCAGTAGGCTCTGTCATAATTAGCTTTTTCCTTGGCCTGGGATGTGGATCAGTTTTACAGTTTTTCTTTCTGTTTGAATATTTTTCTTCTGCCTCAATATGTAATTTAAAAAAGGGAGAAAAACAATGAACATTTTCTGGCAAGTATTTTGGTCAAGATGAAAACGTAGCAGGAGTCTAGGATTGAGAAGAAGACCTCACAGGTGGGTGTAGGTCCCGGCTGCACGAGGGACTTCTGTGAGGAGACTGGCTCCCACAGCCGGGCACTGCTCCCAGAGCACCCCTGAGCCTCTGGGGTCCCGCTCTGCGGGGTGTGCAGCGCTGCTGCAGAGGCGTGGCCAGCGTTTCCGTGCGAGGCTGGTGTTTGCCTGCGGACTGCCGTGCGGTGGGCACCTTGGCTGGCGCTGACTCCTGATGCCGTTCCTCACAGTAGACAGACGGCTGGCCCTGCACATCCCTCTGCCCAACCCATGTTTGCAGACCTGCCTGAAAAAGACCCTTGATTCTTTTTTTAAATGTAAACTAAACGTAATTTCAGTACACTCTAACTAGTACTTTGTATTTCTGGAAAAAGTTTGTTTATATTAAAATTTGTAACTTTTTGATTCAATAATGTTGTCTTAGTTGCAGATGTTTTAAAGGAAAGTTAAGCTCAGTTCCTCTACCTTTTCCCTCTACCTCCTCCCCACTGCCATTTTCAAAAGTGTACACCTAATTATGTTCTAACATGTTTGGTTAGATACAGATGCATAGTATTTTTGTTTTCCTGTATTGCACAGAAAGTACACAGTTCTTGCTTGGTGTGTGCTGCTTTGAGTGCAGACTCCTCTGTTGTGAAATGGGCCTTCCCTGCACCATCCCCTGCTTTAACATGTCTGGATCGTAGTAGTCTGTTGTCCAGATCTTCTGTGATTTAGTCCGTGGTAAATTGTAAACATTTGTGTCCAGTCTTGCTTTTACAGACACACTATGTAAGTATTCTTGTAAAATTAACTAGTTCTACATATGTGCAGCTTACCAAGTAATGTCGAGAAAATTTCCTTGTTGGCTAAGCGCAGTGCTGTCGTGAGAGAACACACGCCCGTGCCATCGCCCTCCGCACGTGCTCCACCCAGCTCCTCTCCGCGCTGGAGGCCGATCCCTTTTGCTGCCCCTCCCCCCATGCTCACACCTTCCGTGGGGCCAAGGTAGAACCGGGAAAGCGAGCTGACTTGGTGTTGGCAGGGGCTTTCCGCGCACCGGCCCAAGGAGTCGGTTGCGTGCGTGTGAGGGTTGGTGAGTCTGGACAGAGTGGTTGGCTCCAGTTGGCTGAAGATCAGAATTGTTGCTGTTGTAGTTAGTGAAAAAAAATCTCAAAAAGGTGGTGGCATTTCCAGATGGCATCTAGTGTGCAGAGGATTTCTGTGGAAGTCTTAAAGCCCATAGATCCATGTAAGTTGGGGACTTAAGCTTTTTGTTCTGTAGAGAGTAGAAGGCCTGGGAAATTCGAGGTCAGAAGGGCGCAGGGTCAGGAAAGGTGAGTCTAGTTCTGCTTGAAGAACGGACTGAAAGACAGTAGAAACTGGTGTAGGTTTGTAGGAGACATGTGGCCCTGCGCGGGTGCCAGTGGCAAGAGAACTAAAAATCCAGAACAGAGGACAGAAAGGGAGAATTGGCAAACCTGTCAGCTCTGAGGGGAACCGGGAGGCAGGGCCGCGCTGTGGGATCTGGGCAGCAGACACAGCCGACGCTAGAACAAGCTTGAGCACTGATCTCCAGCGTGCCCGGTAGCCAGCGGCAGGGGTGGCGCTGGCTGAGGAGCAGCTGGAAGCCGCTGCCGCACCCACCCCCAGCCCCCCGTCTGGCTGTGTAAGCACCCCGTGTGCATCACCTTCTGTCTTGTGTTGGCAGGCTCCCCGCCCTTCCGTCGTGAAGCAGTTCTGTGCTCATAAACTTGAAGATGCTGTTTGCTCCGCAGGCTGGAACTCAGGTTGTTACCAGTCAGTGGGGCCCCTTCGTGCCTCCTGGTACCACATGTGGGGAGAGGCGCCACTGCGCAGGAGTGTGTGCTTCGAGGCAGAGAACGGTTGCTGGATTTAGTTTGTGAATGGTCACAGTGAAAATAGTTTTATTAGAATGATGGAGATGGCAAGGACATAAAATGTGGCTTCTAACTGGAGCAGGAGGGCAGCCCAGAAGATGCAGATCACGATCATCCAATAGAGGGGAGGGGTGGGGTGAAGGTGGAGAGGTGAAAATCCAAGCTTAGCCTGTCTTACTGGTGGCGCTCTTCACTTGAGGGCTGTGTGGTTCTTGTGGGAGCTGAGGTCTGCGTTGCCGGGTCCTCTTCTGTCTGAGCACCACCCACAGTTGTGCCATCCAGAGGGCTGCTTCTCATGGCTTCTTTCGTAGCAGAAGAGGAGTTGTGCCTGTTTGAGAGCGGAGTAGGTGCAGGGTCTTTGGAAGCCAGGAAGGAGACTCAGGTTAGATTGAGTTCGTGAGAAGAGCCTGAATTTTCCTGATAAAGAGCTGAAATCTTCAAAGAAAAGTATGGGAAGAAATTGGTTGCTTAAGATTGAAGGAATCTGAGGCACTGTAGGAATTAATGGTACCATTTGAAGTTAGGTAGCACCTTGTGGTCAGCTAGGTCAAAGTTTCCACACCTTGTCAGGGAATTGTCTGTGGTGTTTCTTGTTGGACTACATATGGACAACTTAGTGTAGCTCTGGTGGGGATTTTTCCTGTAAGTTATAACGCCAGTTATAAACATAGTAATTGGATGGTAACATGCTCTTTGAATAAACCTGTGTCCTGGCTTATAATTGAGAGTCTGGTACACTGAAGCTGAAGACAGACTGCGTAAGAGCAAATCTAGACTAACCTCAGGGCGCGATTTGTGAACGTCTCCATTCGGAAATGTGTTTCCCTCCGATTTCTTGGCTTATTGCTGTTCATGAAAAGGCAGGTATCGTTCATATGGACTTCTGACTTCCTCAGCCTTGCGCTTTGTGAAACTCGCTGCACCTTTGTTTGCTCTGAATTGTCACCCGACAACCAAAACGTTAGTAGTAACAGTGGGGCAGAACATAGACTCCTCTGACTTTTGCTTTTTAACTTTCAGGCTGAAGAACAGTTGAGAATTGTTGAAGAACAAAGAAAGATTCATGAGGAAAGGATGAAACTAGAGCAGGAACGGCAACGGCAACAAAAAGAAGAACAAAAAATTATCCTGGGCAAGGGAAAGTCCAGGCCAAAACTGTCCTTCACATTAAAATCCCAGGATTAAATTGCAAACTCTGAACTTTTTACAAAGAAAATGGAAGAACTTTGTATGGTAGCTTCATGTTGAAGTGTTTCTTTTTGTTTTATTTTTTTGTTTTATTTTTTTTAATTTGGAAAATCTGGAAAGTTAGCTTGTTCTAATAGGGGCTATGCTCTGCAATCCCTTTTATTTCCCCCCTTAACTTCCATTGTCAAATCCTTATCAGATCATTGCTGTCTTCTAAAGAAAGCAATGTGTTTTTCATCCTTTTGGAGTCTGTGTTCGTGGTCTGCACAGGAGATCACTTGGAAACTGTAGATGGTCTGATAAGGTTTTACTGATCTGCTCCGCTGACTTCAGAGTTATACTCTGTACTACATCACAATGCTGGTTCTACTGACTTTTTGTTTTTTTATATATTTATAAAAAAATAAAAAGTTGGTAATTGTATTGGAAAACTCCCAGGTTACTACTGGCCTGTGTGTGTATTGTTAACCAGTGTCCGTGTGACATTGTTGCTCTTGGTGTTCCCGATACAGGTAAGGAAACAGTGGGTCAGCTCGGATGAACACACACTCGTATACAGTTAACTGTTGTCTCTGTTCAGTTTGTTTTTATTTCATTGACAAAATCAAACCAGCATTCCCCATTCTGTAAATAAATGATTTTGCTGAATAAAGTGAAAGTCTTAAATTCATATGTTTAAGCAATTTTTTTTTAAGTTCTGTTAAGTCTTAAGAGGGTGGTTTACTTTTTGATGGTCAACAGTTTAGTATTCTGTGCTTCCTCCCATTTATACTTCTAACATAGGGTTTATACGTACATTAAATGTACTTGTCACTTAGTGTTCAAGACTATTTTTACACATACTTTATGCCAGTAGAGCACTTAATGACATACGTATTACTGTAACAAAAGATAAGCATCACCTAGAGAGAGGTTTCAGTTCTTCAACCTGTGCCTCTGTTTTAAGAAAAAAGTCCTATTAGCACAAATGCTGCTTAAAAGACTGAATAAATGCATTTGAGATTTTACAGAGTATTAGATTATTTTCAAAGAGAGCCATCAGGAAAACTTCACCTTGTACATGCAGAAAGGCTAAGGGATCAGATCACCCTTGCATGTTTATTTTTGGGACAAACACATTTAAACTTCTGTGAGGCTTTATTTTGCATGTGAACTCTTACAGATAACCTTCTGTTTTGCACACTAGAATCTGCCTGCTCCTCACATGTGTAAGTGTGCTGGTGTTGAAACTGTCGCTTGGGAGCAGGGTGTGGGTAGAGTGTACTTTCCCAGGTGCAGACATGTCACCGAGAACACGTTTCCAGGATGGCATGGTGGATCCCTCTTTACAACTGAAATGTTCAAGTTACTGTAGTGACTGAATGGTAGATTATTTTACGTGTGCATGCTGAGGAAAATGTTACTGCTTTCGTTTTGAGCTCTTGGATGAGCCTAATTGTGGTAAAGAACAATAAAATTAAATATCCTAGAATTTTTAAATAAGCATGAACGGTAGTGAGAACTTTTAGTAAAAATAATACCTTTTACTCCAAAGTCAGACATCAAGTTTATTTCTTCAACGCATAGGTTGCATATAGGTCTTTCTTTATCTCTAAGTACTGGTTAGCTCTACTTATTTCATGAGTGGTAAACTTAATTTTCTTAATGTAACTTTTTTTGATGCAGATTCACTGTTCCTAAGTTGTGTACGGAATCTCTGGAAATGTTTATCTAAAAACTGTTTTTGCTCTGCTAGTGTTTTAAGCATTGTATCTAAAGAGAGTAGCCCGGACTAAAAATATTTGAAATCAGCGTGTGCGTGCCTTTTAATTTTTTGACCGTTCTGACTGCCTCACGCGGGTGAAGTCCCTGCCAGTGCTTCGTGGTGAGACCCAGAGGACAGGAGGCCGCAGCCTGCGGCGGCTGCTCTGCCCGGCACAGGAGGGAGGATGTGTTTGTCGGCAGAGCCCATGTTTTCTGTGCTGCAGCAAGGTTGTTGGTCTCCACTGCCTCTCTGTACATAATGTGAAAGTTAGGTTTTATCCTAGGCTGCTAGTTTAGAAGCTCCCTGATTTATTAAATATGCTTCCGTTCAAATTTTGTTTCCTTAAATTACTCCTACTGTATTACTATAGAATTAATGTTGACTTTATTTTTATTACAGTATTTAAAATATGCAGTCATTACCATTTATATTGTGAAGTTTGCAGAATTGTCAAATGTGGAAAACCAAACCCTTAAATTAGCTTGGTGTGAGGACTCTTTGAGTCCTTCACATAGGGGAAGAGGCCTGTGGTTTTAGCCTTACTTTTTTGAGACAGGATAGTTCAGGCAGGTCTTGAACTCTGTTGACCCCCTGTCTCGGCCTCCTTTTTGTGTCCCCTTAAGATGCATCTCATTGGCTGAGGTGATATTTGAGCTAGTTATGTGTCCATAGCCTTTCATTGCCACCTTCCCCAGTAAAGCCGTACCTTGAGATGTCAGTGGTCTTGTATTTCTTTGTAACTTTCTGAAATGAGACATCCTGGCTCATGCACCTCCTTAACTGGTGCTGCACTTCAGGGTCCTCGGATCGTCACCTGACTATAGCTTCTCCAGACCTCGGGGAGCTAGAGCTGGGGTTTGTTTCCCCTTTCCTGTGCTCGCAGCCAGCCAGGCCTTGTGTTCACTGGCCCCGAGGAATGCGGACGCAGCTGTCCTGCTTCTGGGAGAGCCGGGTGGGCCCATGGACAGGACCGTGCAAGTGACCGCGAGGACGCTCACAGCGCCGAAGCTAGAAGGACTCGCCTCAGAGTCTAGCACGGGCCTTGAAGCCCACGCAAGTAGGATGCTCTGTGCAGTGCCAGGCCAGGCGCATCCCTGAGGCCCGCCCCTGCGCTGTGGGGCTGGGCCGGCTGGTGGGCTGCACGTGCGCTCCGCGGTGTGCGTTGTCAGGACATGAGTGGGCCTGGGCACTAGTGGGAAGGCAGGGCGGAGGACTCGCTGGGAATGGTGTGTTCCAGAGCCTCCCTCCCCACGGAGCGGTAACAGGAAAACACTCCTTTCCCACCCACGAGAGTGCCTGCCCTACAAGTCAGCAGTCTCTTACCCTTAAAATCTCCTGTGGAGCCGGGCGTGGTGGCTCACGCCTGTCATCCCAGCACTCGGGAGGCAGAGGCAGGAGGATTGCTGAGTTCCAGGCTTGCCTGGGCTCCATAGTGAGCTCAGGGCCAGCCTGGACTACAAAGCGAGACCCTGTCTCAAAAAAAAAAAAAAAAAAAATTGCCCGTGGATTTAAAAATTAAACATTTCGTTGGGAGTTGGGCTTGAAAAGATCGGTTTTTGAGCTTCCAGTGTTCAAACTCTGAGGCCCGCAGAGTATTCCCAACAGCCCAGCAGCGTGTCACCCAGCCAGAGCTGTGCTCACCTGTGGTGGTGTCTGTCTTGTCTAAGACTGGCACAACTGTTGATCACCAAAGGGGCTCCTAGGGTTGGAACAAAATGAGAGATTCCTGTGCACGTTTGGCTGGTGCTTTTCTACACTCACCGGGGACTAACGGGGAGAATGAGGAATGAAAGGATTGGGGGGCTGCAGTTGGATCCGAGTGCTGCTGGAACTCCTAACAAGGCGGGTGTCGGGGGCTTGGACCCACAATAGGAGGTGCGCGTCTCCTTGTGATTGCTCATTGTCCTTGTTCTGAACAGTGCATTTAGCTTTCAGTTTCTGTATTTGTGTGTGTGTGTGAGAGAGAGAGAGAGAGAGACAGAGACACACAGATCTTGCCAAGAGGTCGAGCACAGCCATGACTGCCCCAAGACCCGCCGCCGTTCACGCCACCCGTCCGCAGTGCTAAGTAGAGCTCGGCCCCTCCAAACCTCGATCTTCAGCCAGGAAGTGGGCTTTCTGCCAGGTGCCCAAGCCAGTTGCAACCCTTCCTGTATTCTTAAGAGTACGCCTTGTTTTCATTAATTATACTTTAAAAGACAGGTTGAGCTGCGGACATAGGGGACCATTAGTGGAAAATAGGGTATTTTGCTTCCATAGTGACAGTGTTCCACAGTCTGGAGGATCGGAGCTGTCACACAGTGTCCCAGAGGAAAAGTGGTTTTCAAAGACCAAGGTACTTTATCCTGCCAAGTAAAAGTCAGCTCTGATTCCAGTGCCTCAGTGTGCAGTAATCTGAATTTTAGAAGCAGATAGATGAGAGAAGGGTGATTAGCAAAGCTGACTTTTAAGAATTGACTCTTGTTCAGGAAGATCTCTGGAGAGGCTGGGTAAAATTCCAAAGTCTTCTCAAAACTTCAGTGATTTGCGAGGGACATTGAATGCCAGGAAACAAGGTACAATTTCAAGATAAGCTTCACGCCGCTTAAATGAATGGCTTAGCATTAATACTGATTGTTCTTGAGCAGTGTTACAGTTAGGTAAGGTTTGTAGAAGTTTGTCTTAATTCACGGAACGCTGTACAAGGAACATGTAAGAAAGAAGTTCTAAAGACCCAGATAGGAAGCATTCAAAAGAGCAAAACAGATTAGAGGTGTGTTTTCTTGGGGGGAAACGATGGCCTTTGTATTTTTAACCCAGAACTACCCAACTTCTGTATTTGCTGCCTTGGGCCATTCTCTCAACTAACAGAACTTATGATCTTTGCAGTTCCAAAAACCTTTCCTAATACACCTTAGAAACTTCCCAACTCTGGGAAACAGCGGCAACACCCCTGGGTCCTGTCTTTGGAATGGGCCCCTCACTTCCCAGTCCTTGGCATTTCAGAAGCTGTTGTCAAAGGCTGGCGCCTTTGACTACACCAAACGTGTCTGTTAGAAAGTGAGTGGCTTTATGTTCTCACACTTCTAGAAAGTTACACAGGCAATCCGCGTGTAGAATTTATTCTGAAATCCTTTTTTTTTTTTTTTTTTTTTTTTTTTCAGAGAAGGTCTCGCTTTGTAGTTCAGGCTGGCCCTGAGCTCACTATGTAGCCCAGGCAAGCCTGGAACTCAGCAATCCTCCTGCCTCTGCCTCCCGAGTGCTGGGATGACAGGCCTGAGCCACATGCCCGGCACTGTGATATGTGGTACTGATGGCTGGTGGGCATGAGTCACCACGCCCAGCATCGTATGTGGTCACGGGGATCGAACTCAGGGCCTTGCACTTGCGAGGCAGGAGCTGGAACCACTGAGCTAAATCTCTGGCCCATGTTCTGAAATACTTTTTAAACATATAGTCATATTTTTCCAAGGTAAAATGTTTTGGATTCACTGAGAGTGGTATTTTTGGAAACTCAGTTATTTCCAGACAATGCAAGTTTCCCTTATTTCCTGTGGTTCTCTTGGAGAGAGGATAGAGGAGACTAAGAGGTCACAGCTTCGATTTCACAACCCAAGTTTGCTGCATACGAAATGTACTGAGCTGCTGGGGGCGTTAGATGGTGGCTGACTTCATGTTCGATTTCTGTGAATTCCTGAGTGATTCTTTAAGCCTGTTCAAAGGAGTCGTTGGACTAACAGCTCTTGCCACTTCCTGGTTTTTTAGTCAGGGGACTGGACTGTGCCAGGAAGTTTAGATCCTACCACTTTTGAGTCTTCTAAAAAAACATTTCAAATCAAAGCTTATTTACAATTAAATTACAAAAAGAGGCTTTCTTGGGTAGGAGATTTAGCTCAGTGGTTCCAGCACCTGACTAGCAAGTGCAAAGTCGCTGGATCGGTGCCCTGTAGCCACATACAACAATCCCGCGGGCGGGCGTGGTAACTCACACCCACCAGCAATCAGCACCACATACCACAAATGCCGGGCGTGGTGGCTCACGCCTGTAATCCCAGCACTCTGGAGGCAGAGGCTGGAGGATTGCTGAGTTTGAGGCTAGCTGGCCTGGGCTACATTGTGAGCTCAGGGCCAGTTTGAACTACCAAGGGAGACCCTATCTCAAAAAAAAAAAAAAAAAAAAAAAAAGGCCTTCTTGATTAACGATCTATTTGGAAGGATATAATGCATTTCATTTTGCACTCCTTAATGTGCTTTTGACCGTAGAATTTGTAAATTTGGAACGTTCAAGTTGAAATACACGTTTACTGTGGTAATGTTTCAAACACGAGCCCTGAGAAGCCCGCACCTGTGGAAAGCTGAAGCCCGGTGACGCCAAGTTCAAGCCCAACCTGGACAGCAAACAAGACTATCCTTCAGCTCAGAGGCCCTGGGTTCCCTTCCCAATATCGGAAAATAATGCTTTCCAATTAAGCAAGGGGCAAGGCTCCTTGAAAAATCCCTAGTAGCTATTATGAAGAAGGAGCTGAACAAGTGTTCGTCCTATGTACTTTTGAGTTTAGCTTAGTGGAAAATGTGGTTAAATAAAATGTGTGGAGATGCTGCCCGTTTCCTTCCCTTGAAGAAAGCCGGAGCGGGCAGACAGCGTGCCCCTCGATCTGTTTTCGCCCTGGCGGAGCCTGCGCCCCCGCGTCTCCTCCAGCTCCCAGCAGCCCCGAGGCCTGTCTGGGCTTCCGTCTCCGCGCAGGGGACGCGGGTTCCGGGCGCAGAGCCGCAGGGCCGGGCGCTAGTGGGCGCTGTGGGTCCGTGGAAGGCGCCGCGCGACGCGGCGCTCGCCGCTGCTCCCGGCCCAGACCACAGAGAAGCGGGATCCTGTCGGGAATTCCTGCCAAGATTCCTTCTGGGTCTCGGCTCCGGACGCGGGATACAGCGTCTGATCCTCGTCGCGCGCGGGTTGTCGCCGCCACCGTCCTAGAAGCCACGGGGGCACGGGGGCTGGAAGATCGTTCGTCCGGACGTCTGCGGCCGCCTGGCGTGCTGTGCTCCGGCCTCGCTGGGGAGCGGAGTCGAGACTGGGTGCGCGTGTGGGAGAGTGCGAGGGGGTGAAGAGGGTAGATGCGGGACAGCGGGGTTTGGGGATTGGGCCCCAGAATCCGCGCGGCCTGGCTCGCAGGGCCCGGCCTCGGACAGAGGTGGGGCCCGGGGCATTACCCAGGCCCGAAGCAAGTGAGGATCATTGAGGGCAACGGGGTCTGCACGCGGTATCTGCCCCGCACACAGGACCCCATTTGAGCCATGACCCCCAGGCTCTCGATCGCGCGGTGCCAGCTTCGCACTCCAAATCCTCCTTGCAGTTGGGACCTTGTCAGGAGGTGGGGATGCGGGCTGCCGGGTGGAGAGCGTTGGCCCGTTGGTGGTCTCGGCTCTTGGCGGTCCACGCGTAGTCGTCCAGTCACGCCCGCCCCCCAAACTCCGGGGTGCCCGGCACCCGCGGGGCCACTCCGTCGCTGTCCGCTACCTGTCAGCCGGCGCCCCGCCTCGCGGTGCCCACTGAGGGCGGGTGGCGGACGGACCGGTGGGCTGCCCAATCAGCGCGCGCCTGTGGCGCGAGGGACCAATGGGATGAGCGCGGTGGGGCGGGGCCCCGCGTTTATAGTGCTGTGACAGCGCGCCCGACGCGCTGACTCTCCGCGGCGGGGACGGCGGCGCCGGCCGGAGCGCGGAGCTGCGCGAACAGCGGGTCCCGGAGCCCTCCCCGCACACAAAGGCCCGCGCGCCGGCGCCCGCGGCGCGGATCGGACTCCGCCCAGCTGCTCCACGGGCCGGGAGCCGGGAGAACCGAGGAGGCGCCCTTCCCCGCTCCGCTCTCCAGGACATGGAGCCGCGCCGACGCGGCGCCCGCGCGCTCGGGCCGCTGCCCGCCGCCCTGGATCTATAGTCGTTGCGACCCGCGCCCGCCGCCTCTCCTCCCGGGCCCCCGCACCGGCCCGTGCCCTCCCGCCTCCGAGCCTGCTTGGCACCCTGGAGCCGCACGGGACCCGGCCGACCCCGCTGCGTCCGGCGCGGCGCCCCGGAGCCCCGAGCCCGCCGCGCTCCGACCGCGCGCCCTAGGGCCGGCCGGCGCTAGCGCACCCGGCCGCGGCGCCTCGGAGCCCAGCCGCCCCCGCGCCGGTCCGGAGGGAACCTGGGCGTTCCGGCCCCGTCTTGTCCCCTGCGCCCAGAAGCGCGCAGCACCGGAGCGGCCTCGCCATGGGTGCGCGCAGGGAATCGGTGTGGAAGTACTGCTGGGGAGTGTTGATGGTTTTATGCAGAACTGCGATCTCCAGATCCCTAGTTTTAGAGCCTATCTATTGGAATTCCTCGAACTCCAAGTAAGTGGGGCCCCTCGATCTCTGCCCCGGGGTCCCCACGCCGCGCCGCGCCGTCGGTCGGGAGGAGGGCTCGGCCTGTGGAGCTCAGTGCCGGAGCCCGAAGCTGGGTCGTGCGACCCACAGCCGCCACCCCGGGTGGAAACGCGGCTTCTCCGACTGGCGCTGACCTGAAGGGTCGCCCTCCGCGCCTCTCCTCCCCAGGCGCTCCAGGTGCCCAAGGCCGCGGGCGGCTCGAGTGGCGTCCGGGCAGGGGTCTGGCGGCCTGGCCCGAGCCTCACTGCTTTCCCAGGACGCGGGACGCGGACACAGACTGGGCGGGCTCGGGGCGGCCCGGGAGACCAGCGGAGACGCTGGGCTCGCGGGGCCGAGGAGGCGCGGCCCGGGCCCGCAGGTTGGCGGGCGGGCGACGGGGGCTGGGATCCCGGGCGCCGGAGCGCGCCTGCCAGAGGGGAACCGGGGCCGGGGTATCCGGCGCCCCAGTCAGCGCGAGCGTGCGCGGGGAGTTCGCCCGATCGCGGGAAAACGCGGTGCTGGCCCTGAGGTGGACGTGGCTTCTTGGGCTAGAGCCCTCAGTCAGGCGGCCTCTCCCTCCGAGGACAATCCTATAGCTGCCGGCTCTGCGCGGTCCCGGTGTCGCTCCGTTTTAAGGACGCCTGCGAAAGCTTAGGGCCCTGCTGAGTGGACATTGGCGCTGGAACCTTAGGCCCTAGGGGCCCTGGGTCAGGAATGGGGTCCTGGGATCAGACCTGATCTTGGGAAAGGCCACGGCCGAAAGAAAGCCAAGCCTGGTGGAGAGCAGCTTTCAGTTTGGAGCTGGCCGTGCATAGTCAGACCCCGGACCGTGCAGCCATCTCCGAACGCAGCCGGCCGGTTCCCAGCCCTCTGAGCTTGCAGTTCTCGGGACCTCATTCTCGGGGCGATTAGCAGAATCAGAGTTTGAGCCTCGGGAAACTTGGGACAAGTGTGGAGTAGACACTGGCTGGTGTCAGGGGCGGTGTTTGAGGTCCAAAGCACAATCGGTGTGGCCTAAAAGAAGTTGAGCCAATACTGCCTGGATTTGAAGCGCACAGGGATAGAGGGTTGTCTTATCCAGTTGAATGGATTGTCTCTCCTCTCTCAAAAGTGGTAAATATCAGATTTACTTACATGGGAACCTAAATTCCCACGCCAAAAGGTCGAAAACGTCACACGAACACCTCGGCCCCCGCGTGCCACTTTCAGAGCCTGCACGGATCCGAAAGTTACTTCCTGCAGCCTCCTCCCGTGGGGCCCGGTCCCGCGTGGAACTTTCTCGTTAACCTAAGGTGTTGCGTTGGCTGGGCCGACGGTGGAGTCTTCACGGCGACACCGAAGCAGGAGGCGCCGGGAGGTGCGGGGAGGCGCCGGGCCGGGACCTGCACCGGCGGCCGCCTGGAGCCCGAGCGCGGCGACGGCCTGCGCGCGGCGCCCGACAGAGGTCGCTGTGACACGCGGAATGCGCGCGCACCCCTCCCCCAGCGCCGCTCCCCGCTTTCACCCGCGCTCTGGGCCCTGACCACCCCCCATTTAATATTAACATTTAAATCTAGTCGGAAGAAATTCCCACCAATCCCTTTCAGCATTCGACTCGGCGTATGTATCTTTGTTATGATTAACCATTAGTTCCTGGGCCTCCTGGAGGATTAGAAACACCTCCTCGGAAATAAAGTAGAGCAGTCCTACTTCCATCTAAGGTTTAGAAGTCGAATCTTGTCTTCCGACCGTGCCGGGAGGCGAGGAGACGTGGCCACTCAGCGCCGGGCGCCGGAGGTGGTGTCTCTCCGAGCCTCGGCCTCGGGTGTAGGACCGGCGAGGCCTGCACCGGGAGGCGCTTCTGCCCGCCCGGCTCCTCTGGCCTTGCTGTGGGTCCTCAATAAAAATTCTCTTGAAATTCTGCAGCGGCTGCCCTGGGGCCCGGTACTGTTTCTCTAGACAGGGTCTGCCCCGGGAAAGTGGGCGGCTCAGGGCTGGCGGGAGATCAGAGAGAGAGGGTTTCCCGGGAGAGGACCCGAGGGCGTTTGGAGATGGAGAACGGATAAACCCGCGCGGAGCGGGCGCCTCCCTCAGCGCGGATGCACAGTTGTGTCCCGGTGGAAGTTGCGGCCTGGAAACGACGCGGCCGGAAGGTGGTCCGATGCTCTGGAGTTCGCTATCGCGGGTCTCAAGTGTGGAACAATTCATTTGTAATGAAGCAGCCCTCGGTAATTAGATTTGTTTCCTTGGGAGGTCAGCCTTTTTAGCAGGTGGTCGACGTAGGGGGCAGGCGGCAGCTGTTTGCACACTGAGCCCAGAAACCCTCGGTGAATTCTGCGTGTGCACACCCCCGTCACACTGCCTGCGCCTCCATCCCCCGGAGTTTACGTAACACTGCCAAAGAAGTTGTGCGCGTGCAAACACCGGTGGTGCCCTGGTGGATTTTCTCCTTGTTTCTGGAGTCTGGTACTCGGCGAGTCTTTTCAGCTTTTTATTTATTTATTTACTTATTTTCAATTCAGGAGAAAACAGCAAAGCCTCGCTTCCGTTTCTAATTAACATTTCAGCAGAACTTTGTGGGTTTTTTTTTTTTATCCAAACCTGCTTTTGCCAAAACAAAATAGCAAGCTGAGCTTTTAATTTAATTTCATTTAGGGCGAGCTAGCGGTACCGGTATGGTATCTGCGGTGATTCACTGATTTAAAATTTCAGAGCCGGTCGCTGTTCCCTAAGCGTCCCAGACTAGTTCCCGAACAAAGTATTTCTCTTTTTCCATTTAACCCCCCGCCCCCACATAACACCGAATTCCTGATATTGATTGACTTAGTACAAAAGAATGGCTGGATAATATCCAGATAACCTGAAATACATGGGTCTCACCCCAGTCAGGCCCTGAATAAATACAGGCCTGTCAGATTGATAAAATAAACTACAATGGATACTGCTGTTTAAACAGCCCATTCAGTAACATATATACGCCAGCCTGCCCTCCATTGTGCTTGGAATTCTTATTTTTGTAGGTAAACAAATGCACATTCAGCCCGGACTGAATAGCCCCTTGAACTATGCTCCGCAGCTTGCGTTCGGGTTAATCTTGTCGGTTTTAATATAGAGAGAGAAAAGCACAAAGCACCGGGGGTGCGATCCTTAGGGTTCTCCCATCCAGATTCCTCGCGTTGTGTCAGGATGATAAACTGTAGGTAATGGGCTGTCTCGTTCCGCAGGACGAGCGAGTCTGCCTGGCCGAGCACAAAGGCCCAGCGGCGGCGAGGGCACACAGCGTGCCTGGCCGCCTGCCTCCCAGAGGAGAATTTATTTGGGGATCCTGAGTCTCAGGGCTGCACTGCTCAGCCTGCACCATTGCAGCTTGCAGTCCCGGAGCCTGAGCGGGAGCTGAGGGTTAAGATGGTTTGTGAGGCACTCGGTTCTAAACCTTTCACAAAGCCTGGCTGTTGACACTGGTCGGGGGATGTAAAGAAATGCAGATGACCGCAACCTTCCTAAAGGTTTCGGACTCTGAGCTGAAGTCGGAGGGCAGGTGACCTGGAGGCCGCCTGGGCCCGCACCGGGGCGGTTTGCCTGGAGGACAACTGGGCGACTCCCCGAGTCACCCCCCCTGCGGCCGCTCTTCTGTGCGCAGAGGGCTCCGTGCTCGGCTGCCCGGTCCGTGGCCCTCGCTGCTGGGGCGGCTCGCACCTCGCTCTCTGGGCTTCCTTGGAAGTGGTGGCTCCGGGAGCGCCCTGCGTGTGGTGCCCAACTCGAGCGCCTTCACCGGGGGAAACTGCGGGGGTCGCAGTGTGAGCGCCGTGCCGGACCCCCGGAGTGGGAGTGGCGCGGAGCGGGCGTTGGAGATCGCAGACGCCGTGCAAGCACGTTTCCGGGAAGACACATCTCTAACGTGCTAGGAAAACTCCGCGTCTTTAATTCCACGGGAGACGCGGAGAGACCTCTTCTAGGAAAGATGAGGCACATGGCCCTCCTGTCTCTAACCTCAGCCTTTCTTTGCGGCTGACATAAAGAACCTGTTTTTCAGGTCACTTATTATACAGCTATATAGATTTGCTTATGAGCTCAGCCTTTGTGTCGTGGGCTAGAGCCTTAAAGAGGAGTGTTCGACTGTTTAAAATATTTTGATGAAAATATGCAGGACCCGTAGAAGTATAAGCTGCTGGTAAGGAATGAGCTCTTTCGGGGAGGGGCCTGCCCTCTCTTTTGAAGGGGGGAATGAGAAAGAGGCCGGGGGAGGAATCAGAACAACAAAGAAGGAGGATCGCAAATGGGACATGTTCCGAACAGCTTGGAAAAACTCCTGTGGCTTCATTGTCTCTCCAAAGCCAGAGAATACAAAGACATAAGCAATTCAGCCCGTCTCCCGTGATGGAAAATGTAAACCGTTGACACGGCTCCCCTGTTTAACTTGTTTAATTCTCATTTTAAATTCAGCACTATACCAGCCGTGTGAACTCTGAAGATTTCTTTAGTAATCCATTTTGTAGTTCCGAATCAAAAACAAAGTGAAAGGGTCTGACACAATTTGCTTTTATTTTTAGGCAAATCAACCCCGGTCGTAGTTAATAAGGGGATTACAACCCAGACTAGGTCTTTACAGATGTATGTGAATCAAGGGCAGAGCATAAAGAAACTGATCCCCTTTGATTGAAGCATGGTAAAAAGGCATAGAGGCGCTCGAGGCCGTAATCTGATTGTATGGCCATAACACCACCATTTTCTGTCTTTCAGATAAAAATAGTGTGGTAAATCCATGCAGTTCATGAGATGTAAAGGCAGATAAAGGGGGGAGCCATGGCAACATATAGATTAGCTGGATGTGAGAAATGACAGGTCTCTGAAAAGCGTGCGGGGCGCAGGCCCTTGCTCCAGGCTGCTGGGTATTATGTGGGAGCCACACAGCCTTGGAAACTCGGATTAGGGAGCATGAAAGCTCCACTTGTGGTCTGGGATGGCTGGAGCCCTGAAGAAAAGCCGCTCAGTTCTTGCTCGTTGGTGGAGGGTAATCTGGCCAAGGTAGGTTCCATTGACGGCCCTTTCAGAGACGGGAAGGGCGCTGATGAAAGGCCCGGGGGTCGCGGCCGTCGGCTGGGCCAGGAAGCCTTCCCTTCGGAGCCCCTGGCCCGGCCTGTCGGAGCAGCCTTTCTGTGGGATTAAGTGCGCTTGGCGGTCGCGGCCTTCATCTATTGGGAGCCGAGGCAGGGACCTGCTGGGCCGCTGCGGAGACCAGAGGGGCTAGGTGGGGCTGGGGTGACTGAAAAGAAAACAGAGGCCTTTGATCCCGTGGCTGGCTCAGACCTGCTGCATCTCGGAGGCCCCGGAGGAGGGAATGTAAACACGGCGCAGTCCTCCTCCCCGCCTGAGTCTGAGTTTTGTCTTTGCTGTGGGGGAGGGGTACCTTTCAAGAATCTGGGGGCTTTTAATTTTTGATTCCAGTTAACTCATCCCCTCTGCGGTCAGAGCCCTCAGGCTCGGATGGTCCCTTCCTGCAAAAGTACGTTGTAACCTCTGCTGGGATGGGTGGGCTCCTTTGGTATAAATTTAGGGCGATTAAAGTGCCAGTGCCGCCCTGATTGAGAGTTATAAACAAAAAACCCCCATGCTGTTGACTCTCGCTGCCCTGTGCCCCAGCAGGCCTGTAGATGAGCCGGACTGCTGTTTTTGCCTTCCCCACTTTCCACTGTAGTCACTGAACCAAATCGGCCATGGAGTCCCCGGCTGGAGCGGCGGGGTCAGGCCAGGGAGGACACACGTGCTTTCTTGGCCCCCACAGAAGAGGCCCAGCATGTCTTCGGAACTTCGAAGACACGAAATCCTGAAGTCCGCAGGGCGCATGCGCACGCAGACACGCCCCTAGCGGTGCGACCTCCTAGGTGGAGGGAGGCTTGGGTCCGTTTCGCAAAGGGGAGCTGAGTGCCGTCTCCTCACAGAGCGCCGCGAGGCCTCTCTCGACCTCTGCTCCCGTGGGTCGCACTGAGACTGTCGGGAGACCCCAAGTGTTCTGCGTCAGGCCCGTCTCTCCGCCTTCCTGCCTAACCCGGATGAGTTGCCCATGTGTCGCGGCGGTGGGCACGCTGCGCTGGTCGCCTGCCTTTCTGTGGCGAGCTCTGGCCTAGCTGCTTCCCTTCCTATGGTCAAACAGTTGCAAATGCTGCCGACCTCCCGCGCCCGGTCCGCTGCTTCAGCTTCCTTTCTAACGTCGTCCTCATCTCTACCAAAAGGGCCCTGGCATCTGTCTAGATTCACCAAGGAAAGGGACACCCCTGTTTTACAGGCCGGTCACATCCTAGCACCTTGCATTCTCCCTCTGACAATGATTGCTAATGGCCCATTCAGCTCAAGTATTTGCTTGTTAACAGGGAACAGAGCATGATAAGCGTCCGGCAAGCTTGTGGCCCCCTTCAGCCTTTCACATGCAGACTGGCCATATTTATGGCAGGCAAATGACAAAAGAGGGGGCCGAATTGCCCTGGCCTCCAGCTTTCTCCCAGGAGCGGGGTTAAAGTGATTAAAGAAGGGTTCAAGCGAGCCCTGCCTGTGTCTGCTGACCGCCTGGACGTGGGCTTTGAGTTCCACCTGGGTGAGCAGATTCCAGCCGTGCCAGGGCGCGGCCTGGCACCCTGCTCTGGGATAGGTGGGCCTTGGGGTTGTTCCTGAGTGCACCACGCGCCGGGTGAGCATGTCTCTGGGCCCCGCTCCTCGTGGATGCGTTCAGATGTGGGCTTCTGGCCTAGGACTTTCTGTGGCGGGGCAGGGGGGGCAGACTTGCGGATTCCAAATGTTAACAAATCGCTCTGTGGTAGGAAAAGGCTCCGCTAGCAGAGAGCAAGTTGCTTCTCCACCCTCCACCCCGTAGGTCTCTACACAAAAAATCTGCAGAGCATTGGCAGTGGTGGACCCTGCTAGCTGGCGCTTTCCGCTCCCGGGGTGAGTTGGGGGGCTGGGAAGGAGGGCTGGTGTTCGGCCACACCGAGGAACATCTCTGCTTCGGGACTACAGATAGATTCCACAGGCCGATGGAAGAACCCGGTTTATGTTCCCATTACAATTCCGTTGCACCCACTGTTCATCACAGCATTGGAACCGCCCTCTGGGCCTTGCCGGAGAAGTCCCTGTGGCTTCTGAGGCATGAGTTGGTGCCTGCCGCGGGTCCCAGCCCTCCCCAGGTAAGCATGCGCGCCGCGCGGGTTTGGGGTTCCACAGGGCACAGGGCTTCTCTGTGCCCGGGAGGCGGCGGATCACCGATGGGCAGGTGTGCCAGGCCGGGGCGGCTTCTACCGTGCGCCCCTCACACGTGTGTCCACGGACTCGCCCGCTCCCGAGTCCTCTTCCAGCCACTCAGGCTAGTGAGCCCGAGACACAGCCCGATAGTGCAAGCCCCCCGAATCCTGCTTCTCAGCCCGTCTCTTCCCACCGCTGAAGCTGGCTCGCTGTGTCCCGCTCCCGGGCGTGACTCTGCTCTGAGTCCGTGGCCCGGGGTGAGCGAGGCGGGGCAGCTGTCCAGCTCACAGCGCATCTAACTAAGAAGGAGTTGGAAGATCTCACTTTTTGCTTACCTATGGGAAGGATATCATGGGTATATGTTTTGTTTTGTTATTTTGCAGTACTGGGGATTGAACTTGGGCCCTTGTGCGTCCAAGGTTGGCGCGGTACCACTTGAGCTAAATTCCCAGCCCTCCTGGGTGTATTTTAGATCAAAATAAGCTCCTGTGGGCTTTCAGTCCCCTTTTCTGAGAGAAATAGGTTGTCTCCATCAGGGGCTCTTTAGAGAGCTCAGGACTTCTTGTGCTGTCCCTTTATAATGCAGAACAGTGTGAGGCCTGAGCCCCTCCCCCGTGTGCCCAGGCCCTGTGGGAGTTAGAGTGGCTCCCAAGCCCACCACATCCTGGCTGCAAAGCAGATGGCAGCGTCCAGGCTTAGTTCCTGGAAGCACTTAGGGCGCCACGGCTCCGTCCCTCCCTCTGTACCCCGTCACCTGCCCCAGAGCTCTGCCCTCTGCCGCTGGGCCTAGAGCATCAGATCAACCCAGGGCTGTGGAGAACTTCTGCCCCCATTAGCCTGTTCTGAAATCAACTTGTTGCTGGGTCATTGCACTTTGAAAGCCTGAACCAGGATTTCCGGGGAAATCCGTGGTCCTTACCTCACTGTCCTGGTCTTGTTTTAGGGGGTCACGGATGGAGGTAATTCACCCAACAAGCATTTGTGACTATCAGGCTGCTTACTGAGCTCTGAGAACACAGGGCTGACTGGTCTCTACTCCTGCACTGAAATTCAAAGGAACAGCCCACTCAAAAAGAGAGAGAGAGAGAGAGAGAGAGAGAGAGAGAGTCCCCACGGAGCCCTGCTGGGGGACACAGGCAGACCCAAGGGGGTCACCTGGGGTGGGAGGGTTAGGAAGCAGCCCAGGGCCAGAGAAACTTGAGGCTGGAAGCAGCAGCAACTCTAGGCAGCCACAGCTGGTTGCTGACTTCAGGAGCCGCGGCTGCTGCGTGTGGCTCAAGGCCGCACATGTCTGTCTGCCAGCTGCAAGCCTGCCCATCTGCCCACAGCGCATGGGCAGAGCCCACGAGGAGCAGGCCGACCCCGCGGGACAGCGCCCCTTAGCATGGCTGCCTTCCAGCGTGTGGATTCTGGGCAACACTGCTTTGCAGAGTGGTAACGGACAGGTGGGCGATTCTGTGTGGTCAGGACACAGGGCCGGGGGCTCAGTCCCCGAGCACCGGTTCTGGAATTTGCCCCAGGGAGCCAGTCCCACATCAGCCATCGATAATGATTTGGGGAACCTTATCCTCCTCACTCAGTTTTCCCAGCTCTAAAATGGGGCAGTAACACAAGAGTGCTGAACGAAAGAGTAATGAAATTGTGGTCAGGATTAATTGTGTTTAAGGAGAATGGCTCTGTGCTCGGCACAAAGGACCCAAAACCAGCTATTATTAATAAAAATTAATTGGTATCTGTGGCTGGCTGTGGTCCAGTCTGCCTTCCATATACAAAGGGACAATGGGAAACTCCATTACTCAAGGCTACAACCTGACACCCTCCTCTGTATGCGCTTGCGTTTTATTTTGTTTACCTGCCCAACATCAACTTTCTCTGCTCTGTAAACACCTTTTGATTTCCATCAGCCACCCAGTTTCTCTGCCCTCTGCTGCTCTGCCCCTGGGTGCTTTTTGAAAATTCACAAGCCTGGGTGCTCTTGTTTGGTTGCTGAGCCATACACTGGGCGTAGGGTCTCCTTGTTCGAGTCCACCCTGCAGCCTCACAAAGGGTGTAGTACCTCGTCCTGCCGGTAGGGTCAGGAGCGCAGGTGTGACGTTCTTGTGTGGCAACCCCTTTCCTGCTGGACGCAGTTTTGCATGGAAGCAACTGTGTGGTGTACTTGTCTGTGCCCGCTGTTGTTCTAACTGCTGGACAAATACTTGCTAAGTACAAACCTTGGTAAAGCCTCATAGTACGGTAGCTATTTCTCTTTACACAGAAGGGGAAACCGAGTCCAAATTGGGTAATTAACTTACCCAGAGTCACGTGGCTGCCTCTGGGATTTGAACCCAGGTACTCTGGTATCAGGGCTTCTCCTCAGCTCTGCCTGGCCTGCTTATGCACCGCAGGGTAGTTGTTAGGAACTGGGGGTCTCATTGAAGTGAAATGAAATCCTACTGTGCCACCGAGGTGGGCGAGGAGAGAGTGTTGGGTGTGATTCCCGACACAGCTCAGGGAAGCCTCAAACCTTTCCGTCTGACAAGGTCGCGTCCACTGAAAACAGCCAGCCGCCGCCCACTTAAAGGCTGAGCGGGCTCTCTTGCAGTGACCTGTATGCTTGCACTTACTGAGTGTTATTCCTTCCACCGTGAGCGTTCTCTTCCAGAAAATTTAAACAGCGGGTCCTTTCTGGGAGAAAGAGGTCACACTGGAGGAGAGCTGCATTTGGTGCGATGCTGAGTGTGTGTCAGGCTCAGGAGATAGTGTGACATCTTTTTTAGAGTCTACTCACAATTAAATGCCATTTTATTTTGGATTTCGGGATCAGTGCCAGCTTCCAGCTTGTCAGAGCTGAGTAGACTCAAATCAAGTCCAGGCCTATTTCTACAGCGAACTGGGTATCTGGCTTCTTGCCTGTGGATTCATCAGTACGGCCCATCTGGCTTTTGATGTTCTGCAAGTTTGGAGCAGTTTGTTTAAGGAAGCCCGGCGCGGAGCATCAGTGGGCCTGGGGTCCTCGCCTTCCCTGTGCCGCCCGGCTTGCGTCGTCGCCTGCCGGTCGCCTGCTCATCTGCAGCCCGGGCAGCTGGCCGCAGGTGTCCTCCCAAAGAAACCTTCATTTCTCTGAGAACTTGGCCGGCCAGGGCCTCTTAGTCCTCCCCCTGCCTCAGTCCACTGGAGCTTAGCTCGGGGCAGCCTTAACTTCCAGGGTATTTTTCTTTTTGGTCAAGACGACCCCAGGCCGCACGTGGAGACTCAGCAGGGAGTGAATCGCCTGTCCGGAGAGTGGCAGCGTGGCGCCGTCACATCTCGTACGGGACACCGAGTGGGGACACCGGTACGAAGTCAGGGGCCGGGTCCGCTTCTGTGGTCTGGGACGGCGGCGCTCTGTGGCCTGCTGTGTTGCTCTTGCTGGCTCCGTCCTCGGCCCGCGGGCTGGAGGCGAGGAGGAGGTGTCCGGCCGACGCCCACAGCACAACCGGCCGCCCGACCCTCCTGGAGCCGGCGAGGAGGAAGTGTCTCGGAGCCACAGTGAGGAGCTTGTAAGCCATTGCAGCGACCCAGCCTCATAAACTGTGTTGCGGGGTGCGGCTCCTCGTGCTCGCCTGGCTGGGAGAACCCTTCTTCTGTCCAGAGAGAAAGAAGGGCGTCTCGGGTCCTCTTGAACCGACTTCTTCCTCCTGCGATTGCGAAAAGCACCGGCTGCTCGGGGGCGGGGCCGGTTCCCACCAAGACAGACCAGACCAGGGCAGTTGTTTTTCTAAATAGCCACGTTCCTTAGATTTTGAAAACACTGCGTCACCGGTGGTGAGCTGGGGTAGGGGCAGAAGGCTGAGAGGGGAGGTGCCGGCAGCCTGGGCCAGGCCTGGGCATCTGCCCCCTGCGTTTGGGTGTGCAGGACACCTGGCCGTCCCCACCGAGCGCCTGGTGGCTTTTCTCTCTGATGGAGCGACCTGAACGCCAGGTCTGGCCCAGCACGGAGTCGGCTGTGGACGCCCTTTGAATCTGTTTCTGGAGAAGAGCCCTCGGCCTTCTGGGCCTTCCCTGTGAATATCACGAGTTCCACTTTCCTTTAGAGACTCTTGCTAAGAGCATGGCTCGGAACAAGACTGTACAGGTGCAGGCAAATTACAGTTGGGAAAGCAGCTGCGATGTCTCTGGGCGCCGAAGGTTATGAAATCCCAGTTTCAATCATGGAGCCGCTGCGGTTGACCAGCCAGCAGGGCCTGGTTGGCCTTTGAGATCACCCCACTTCCTGTTTTACTGTACCCACCCCCTGCCTCACCCTGAGCTCCCAGATCTTGCCTTAGTGAACTGTAGCATCCATGGGATTTTTGGTGGGGAGGGGTTCTTTTGGGGTGTGTGTGAGTGGGTGGGCGGGGGGGGGGTGGTTGTGGGTAAAGGGTCCTCGACCAATTCCATGTACAACCTATTTTTGTTAAGAGGTAAGTTGTTGATTTTTGTTTCTAATCTGATAAGGGATGTAACGAGTCTCTGTTATTTGGGGAAAGGCAGCAATCCTGCGCGGGCCTCACGGAATTTATAGTTTGACTCGTTACTGACAAACAAGTCTAAGATTCATTCTCTACCTCTTCTGTTATACACGCGACCTATGGATTGGAGGTTTTCACCACAGAGAAAATCATTCCATGGTTGAAAACGTAATAAATACTCGTGTTATTTTCCTGGAAAAAAAAATGTTTAAACTGTGAGATTAGCATTTTAAAGGGTACTTTAGCCCCCAGTGTTTTGAGCATTATAGCACAAATAAAAAACAAGATTAGCATCAAAAGGCGTCAGTTTTCATTCCATTGTGCCACACTGTAGGCTGTGAAATTGAATATTCTCCTGACTCGATGGTAATCATCGTAGACTTACTGAGGGAAACAGCTAACGTGAAAGCAGGAAGCCCACCGCGCGCAGGCTCGGCCCGAGCAGGTCGGCATCGTGGGCCAAGTGCGGACCCCGGGGTTGCGTCACGGCAGGCTGGACCGTGTCAGGCCGAACTTGGTGCGGCACGGGCCGCTCAGGGCCTTTCCCCCAAGCGCGCGCTCACCGAGCTGGGGGCACCAGGGCCTCGCCTGGCAGGGCTGCCGAACTGGTTTGTGCGCCCGTGGGCTCCTGGCACCTGAATTCTGCCCTGCTCGCCTTTCCTCCCCTGAAAAGGCTCTGCCTGTGGTTGGGTGAAGTGTGAAATGCACACTGCTCCCCTCGGCCCCCCTTTCCGACACCGTCGCCGCTCCCGATTGCGCGGCCTGCTCTTCGGCCCCTCTTCTCATCTTCGAATGCGTCAGCTTCGTGGTGCCGTATTTGTTTTCGAAAGCTGAAAGCACGGGCACCTGTGGAAACAGTCGATTGTTCCAGAACACGTACACGTGTGAATTAAAACGGAAAATTGTCAATTAAAACCTCCAGTTTGTCCCATATTTGTCAGGCCGAAGCCAGGGAGAAGACAGTGGGGAGCCCGCTGAAGTTTCAGGGTAGTTACTTGTGACCCTCGCAGCGGTGTCCAGTAACCCGGTTCTGTGGGAATCTGACACTGGACGGCTGTACCCCGCGATGTCTCCTGTTTCACAGAAGGTCTGTAGAAGCTTGTCCTGATGTTAAAGTGCAAAAGGGGGCAGTAAAGTCCTATCCACAAATCGGGAAAAAATGTTTCTCAAGTATTTCCTGTTGGAAGATATCGCTTATATCTATCTTGAGGCACTACTTTTACTTATTCGTTTTATAACAAAACACTTCTGTTTTGGAACAGTTCTTGAATGTCTTACTTAGCTGCCCAGGCCACCTCGCGGGAAACGGAAGTGATGTCAGACCCAGGACCCTCCCTGTTTTCGGAATGTTCCATCAGACTCACATGTGCGTGGCTGTGTCCCCAAGCGCACCGGGCACCCAGGAGCGGTCGTGGTCTCCTGTGTTAATACTCTTCCAGCTTCAGGGACATGAGCTCCTAGGGAAGGGCACTGTGGAGCTGAAGGTCAAGGGCTGAGCCTGGTCAGAGCTGTGGGCCTCCTTTGTAAGGGGCAACCAGAAGGACCAGCCACACACCGCCGTGCCACACTGAGCCCCTCCGGAAGTTCAGACACCGGTTTCTCTTCCCCAGAGGCCTTGACACTTCATTAAAGCCAAAATAAAGGCATTTTATGGAAAAAGTACATTTCGCAAAATGTGAGAAACTCAGTGTTCCAAATATAGATTGCTGGCTTGGGAGCAGACCTAGTGTATGGTATGGTTTGGGGTTGGCTAACTATTAGGATGAAATTTTCTAAGGTTGAGATTTTATATTTCTCGAAATGTCAGCTACCTTCCAGATTTGTTAATTTCCTGGATTAATCATGAATTATACCTACCCCTTGTTTTTTAAATTTACTTGAACAAACAAGTTCTATGCTACTTCAGCTTCTGTGGTCCCAGGCGGTGTATCATAGCTTGTGTTATGGTAATTTCCTTTATTTGCTTTCTAAGGAATTACATCGAAAAGTCAGAGTCTAGAAGTATTAAATATTTTAACTACGTCTTTCAAAAAATCAGAGATATAAAACCCAGTTCAAGAAGACAATGCAGTTTGTTTTTTGAAGTTGTACATTAAAAAATAATGTCCCAGTCTTCTCATAAAAGCTTTGAATGTTTATTGCAGAGAATTCTGGAAGCCACAGAAAGCTAAAAATAAATCCCTATGGATTCTGCATAGTCCAGCAGCCTGAAGAGGTTACCAGTAGATCCCTATGTGTCCGGCTGGGTGTGGCGAGCTCCATGGTCAGCCAATGAGCAGGCAGACAGGTCACAGGTTTCCTGTGTCTGAGTCACCCGCAGGAAGCTTTCTCCTTAGAGGAACCACCTAGTGGTTCTTGGCTAATAATGTGGATGTTTGGGAAAATCTGCTTTAAGTGACCTTGTCATTATGTGGAGATCACGGTACAAACTTTCAAACTACCACGACTGTGATGTCAGTCTTTGGGGACGCCATCATCTGTTGGTCCGTCTTCACTGAAATACCCTTGTTCTTCCAAGGACCATGATGATGCAGGTGGAATTTTGAAATGAAAAGTAAAACAATCTGTGGAACATAACGTGTATTCACTTACGGGTCTTCCTTTGCTCAGAACTTTATGCAGATGGAAAAATTTACCCTCTGCTCACCCGTTTGCCCACCTACAGGCACGTGGGCGTGGTAAGTGCTGCCTCCTGCTGTTAGCCTCAGTCACGTGGCCTTGCTCCTGGGTGCTGCGCCAACTACGCAGAGACAGGAAATCTCTCATCTCAGCGAACTTTTTCTGTACATGGTACTGAGCAGCAACAGCTCTGACCGGACTCTGAACAGGGGCTCCCCTGAGAGTTTCAGGCTCTCTGGCTGGTGCCAATTTTGCCTGCCTTGATTCTGTTTGTTTCCTTTCCTGGGTCTAGGGATTGAACCCAGGGCCTTCACAATGAGACATACTCATCTCCATCCATATATATGATCCAGAGAGAGAGAGAGAGAGAGGGAGGGAGGGAGGGAGGGAGAGAGAGAGAGAGAGACTTGCTAAGTTGCCCAGAGTGGGCTTGAACTTGTGCTCCTCCTGCCTGGCTCTTTGTTAGGGCGCAGAAACTGGACATCCTGTCCATACTTCTTTATTCTGATCTTTCTTAGGTGTCAGTCCCTTGCCTGGTCTGCGTGGTGACTGGTGTGTTCTGTGGCCACTTCCTCCTTGCCTTCCATTTCGCTCCTACCAGCCCCCACCGTCTTCTCCACACGCACCGTCACCAGCAGCCACTCGGGGACTCGTGCGCCTTCTGGTTAAACTGCGGTTTTCAGCTCTGGGCGTCTGTCCTGAAGCCCTCGTGTTGCTCTTGGCCCTGCAGGCCTCGGGCGCAGGCCGTGGCGAGTCCGCCGGCTGTGTGTGGGTCCTTCTGTTGTGTCCAGCACCGGTGCTCCAGGCGGGTCGCAGTGCGAGGTCTAACCTCGGAGTCCGGTGTGGTAGCCCAGACACCAGGCATGGGGGCTTTGCCCAGTGCCCGATGCCCTTGCTTTAAACCGGCCGGTTCACATGGGAGTTAAACCCTTCTGCCTTGTTACTCATTAATTCTACTACGTTTCAAGCCTGTTCACATTATCTGTCACATAATGGCAATAAAAGTTTTTACAGTAAGAGATATGAAGTTAAAATGCATAAATTGTTAGAGATCTAATTTAGATTACTAAATATTAATGTCTACTTCAGATTACTAGATTATCACCTGAAGGGCTCCATGTGGAAGTATTAAGTTTCGTATCAAGCATGACTTTTAGAAAGCTAAATGTGATACAAAGTAATCCAGAGGTAAAAAGAGATCCTGATACGGTGTGTTAGCTTTGGAAACCCTACTGCAGAATTTCCATTTTTTTCTACATTCTGTTGTGTCTGCATTGGGTTCAAAGTCATGACATCTGTTGCCTTGCTTGGAAATGACTAATGGGGGAAAACCGTGGGTATCGCCTGTTTCCACCTGGAGGCCCCTGGCTCCCCTGAAGGTACCCTAGGGGCAATGTGTCGCCCCCGGGAGGAGGCCTCTGGTGCCCAGCTGCAGGGAGACGCTCTCCGAGCGGCCGGCAGCCAGGCTCAGGAGCGACAGCACAGCCTACTCCTCTCTCCGGTCTAGAACACACAGCACTGTCTGCGTGTTTGATTTGCGATCATAATGCACAGACTTCGTTCAGTGACACTTTGAACGACTTTCTGGCAAGGTCCAACCTGCCTCGTGTGGCGTGGGCTCTAACGGGAGGTTCCCCCCCTGCTGGTTTGGTTAAGGCTGCACCGTCTCTCAGCGACCCCAGAGAAGTCTGTATTTGACATCCTCCACCCATGGTCAGCTAGTCGTCCTCCCAACAAGTTTCTTAACACTTGCAAAGCAACATAGCATAAGTGTACTATCAAGCAGGACGAAATCCCCAGGCTGTAGAGGCGTGTGTAGTCTGATTTAGTAAGTTTTTAAAGCAATCTCCAAAGTATTAAACCCCAAATATAAAGCCCATGGCTTCAAGAACAGCACGGTGCACTGACTTGAGCATAACATACAGGCTCAGTGTGTTCCAGTAAAACTCATCACTCCACTTTAGTACTAGGAAACAGCCTCCTTGGCTTTTGTTTTCCACTTTTCATTTGCTTGTTTTCCCTTGGTGCTCTGGATGGAACGGGGCTGTGTGACTACTGGTCTCCGTCTGGACCGTTGCTTTAGTTTTGAGTTCAGTTCGGTCTCTCAGTGGAGACTGGGTCTGTCCAAGTTGCCCAGGCCGGCCTTGAACTTGTGTTCCTCCTACCTAACCATTTTAGAGTGGCTGGATTTCAGGCATGGGCCACTTCACCCAGCTCCTGTTTTCTTTGTGTACACATTTTGCCATTTGAATGCATTGCCTGGCGTCCCTCGGACACAGTACAGGTGAATCACAGACCCCACGTGGTTGACCTGTTTCTTCCTCGCCCTTGGCTCTCGGCCTTCTGGGGCAGGGCACAGATACCAGGTGGCCACCTGCAGGAGCCAAGGTCCCAGGTGTCCTCCCAAAGAAGCCTCTTGACGGAGGCATGGCTGTGTGCACTGGGCACGGGGCTGTCCTCTGCAGGAAGCTCACGAGCCTGTGTGTGCACTGGCTTTGCTTGACTCCTCTTCACGGCTTCTCCAGGAAGAGCTTACTTGGAGGCCTGTGTGCCACGGAGCCAGTGTTAGAGGTCAAAGGAGCTGAGAGTGTGTGGGAGGAGGGACGGTCCCAGTCCTCTGCCGGTGGACGCCAGTGTCTCCGCCTGCGTCCTGGGCAGGCGTGGTGCCGGGGTGAAGGTCAGGGGCCCCAGGGGTGTGAGTCTGGGCTCACCAGTGTACCGGCTTCAGAGCTGGGCCACCTCGGGGACTGGCGGCTCTGGAGGCCGCGCTCACGAGAGTTTGCAGGGGGAAGAGCTAGAATCGGAGGCTGAGTCGGTGTCCTGGGTGGACCCTCTCAGCACCCCGACGTGCGTCTCTGCTCAGAATGGCTCTGTCTTCAGAATACCTGTCCTGCTTATGATCTGCAAAATTTGTGGCACTTAATTTGACCGAAATGTAAATAAATATTAGCTTCTATTTGTCCATTCATATTTTATTTCTAGTTAATGTGTCCTTTATTGAGCACCTAGTGTATGCAAGCCCCTGGGCATGTAATATGGAGTCGGGCCCAATCTGCCCTCAGGTAGCAAGACCGAAGATTCCTTGTGATCCCCGTGGACGTGTTTCCTGTCAGCGCCTGGCACGAGGTGTCAGCTGTCTCCGCCCACACGGCTCTGGTGTGCCACCGTGAAGTGCAGGGCATCCTGGGAGTTCTCCCTTCTCTGCCACAGCTGGTGATGAAAGTGGCCAAGGGCAGCCCATGGGTGTCGTAGTTCTGACCTTATCAGCACCAGCAAGAGCTGTGACCGGGACCTGTCCAGTGACAGGAGTCACAGGGTGACTCATCTGGGTGGAGAAGAAGAAAAGCAGGAAAGGAAAAGCCCCTTGCGAAGGAGGCGTGGAGACAGAGCACAGCAGCCAGCTCTCCGGGGCTGGGAGGTGGGAGAGCTGCCCCCGTGTGCGCCCAGGGGTGGGTGCCAGCCCGGAGACCTGAGCGCTCGGGTGCACGCGGACGGAGCCCCGTGGCCTGGGGAGCGCCTCCTTCTGAGGCCCGGGAGCTCTCGGAGAAGTGGGCAGAGCTTTGCGGAGATGCAGGTAGAGGCCTCTGGGCCGCACGCCGCTGAGGGGGGCCTGGGCTGACCCCGCTGACCCTTTCCCGGCGTCTGTGGCAGCAGTGGAAGGGCTGCTTTAGAACAGAGAATCAGAGCAGGTGGACACTCCAGGCAGGAACTGGCCCCGGATCCCGTAAGCAGGGCAGGTTCCTCCAGAGCTCAGGGAAAAGCATCAGCAAAACGTCGGGGGGGGCCAGCCAGGTAACCCGTGCCCTGGACGTCTGTGTGTGGCTCCGGCGGGCAGGGCCCGAGGCTCAGCCGCAGGGCACAGTGCACGGGTCCCGGGGATGCCAGAGGGCGCCGGGGCCGGGCTGTCCATCTCCCACGGAGAGCTGTGAGGACCACAGGCTCCTGCAGGCGGCCTCCACTTGAAGCTGCAGCCGACTCTGGTTCATGTGCACTTGGGGTTCAAAGCTGTCATAACGGGGTACACGCTATTTGGGTGTTCTGCTTCTCAGAAAGATCTTATCTTCTATGACATTGACCTGTTTGGATTTTTTATTAAAAAAAAAAAATTTTTTTTTGAGACAGGGTCTCACTTTGTAGTTCAGGCTGGCCCTGAGCTCACTATGTAGCCCAGGCAAGCTTCGAACTCAGCAATCCTCCTGTCTCAGCCTCCCGAGTGCTAGGAGGACAGGCGTGAGCCACCACGCCCGGCACTGTGGTATGTGGTATTGATCGTTGGTGGGCGTGAGTCTCCATGCCCAGCATTGTATGTGGTTACCCGGGATTGAACTCAGAGCCTTGTGCTTGCGAGGCAGGCGCCAGAACCACTGAGCTAACCCTCTGGCCCAACACACTGTTCTTTAATATGAACCTGCATTATGAGTTGGTATGTTTTGTGCTACTTCATAACTACCCGATGTACTTTTCAGGTTTTTTTTTTTTTTTTTGAGACAGGGTAGCCCAGGCTGGCCTCAAACTCAGGGCGACCCTCCTGCCTCTGCCTCCCAAGTGCTGGGATTCCAGGAGCCACCATGCCTGGCACTCTTCAGGATTTAAAACCTTGCATCAGCAAATTTCCTAAACTGTCAGTGTTTCCTAAACTGCTTCAAGAGTTCTGCCGAGATTGGGGTTCAGGGTGGCCCTGTCCTGGCTTCTTCTCCACTCCTGCTCCCTGGCCTGCCAGTCACCCTGGCTGGTGGGCTTCTCTGGCTGAACACCGCCCTGGACTGGCAGGATTCCGAGGCTGTGCTTTGTCCTCCAGCTTTAATATTTTAATGAGCCTGCTGGCTGGGCTGCTTGGGCCCTGAGAGTTCTGTGTGTTGCTAGTGCTTATAGAAGGTTGTTCATTAAGAAGCTCTTGTTTTGGATTTGTGGAGAAACTCCCCATTAGGAAAGAGCTTTCGGCAGTATGGCTGGCAAGGGAGAAAAGGGCGGAGGGACACTTTTAGCTGTGAGCACTCGAGGATATTGTATCAGTAGTCCGAGTTCTAAAGATCTGCGTCTAAGAATTCACTGGGGCAAACACATCTCCACGGAGGGGGAACAGGACGCTGTACAGCAAGGACAGTAGCTGTTGTCCTCGCGAAGGAGCACTCTTCATTCTGCAGCTGAATCAATACCACAACTAATTACTTCTGGTTATCTTTTATGGGTTTGTAAGACATTTCTTTTGTTCGGTGCAATAAAAAACCCATTGTTTGATCAGTGACTGACTAATTATGATAAATAATTCGAAACATTCCTGATGAAACTTGTCTGTTAATTAACATCAATAGCACACAGAAGCTAACAGGACAGCGAGTCTCAGTCCTCTGTTCCCAGGAACGGATGAGCCCTCCCTGTGTCATGGCCAATAAACCCAATCGCCAGTGGTTAGAACAGGACAAACAGGTGGGAAGTGTGACTCACCTTGGAGGGAGAGGGACTGCACAGGGGCACAGAGCAGTACTGAGGTCTTGCAGAGGGGAAGCAGGTAACTGGCAGTCAGGGGGCTGCCTGGTCCTCTGGCTTCGAAGAAATGGTCCATTTCTGCTTTGGCTTTTGTTTCCTTAAGCCCAGTTCCTGAACACATTTATCCCGTAGGGATCCGAACTGAGACTTATAGCAAATGAATGTGGATCGGAAAAGTTGTATGTTGGGGTTATTGATGATGTCTGGCTTTGTGGTAACTATTATGGTAACTGTCAAGTTTTATCAGCTCAATGGCTTTTCTTTTATACTTTTAGATTTCTACCTGGACAAGGACTGGTACTATACCCACAGATAGGAGACAAATTGGATATTATTTGCCCCAAAGTGGACTCTAAAACTGTTGGCCAATATGAATATTATAAAGTTTATATGGTTGATAAAGACCAAGCAGACAGATGCACTATTAAGAAGGAAAATACCCCACTCCTCAACTGTGCCCGGCCAGACCAAGATGTGAAATTTACTATCAAGTTTCAAGAGTTCAGCCCTAACCTCTGGGGTCTAGAATTTCAGAAGAACAAAGATTACTACATTATATGTAAGTATAATTCTGTTCCTTTACTTTGTAGAATTAAGATAAGCTAAATAGGTTTGTATCGATTCTTATTTTCTTAAAATTATTGTGGTATATAGTTTACTAAAATTCCTTGCTTAAAGACTGCCCATTTTTTTCATTTCAAAGAAACATTAATTGAATTGGGACCCCGTAGTAAAAATATTAATTAAATATAAATACCCAAAGAGGGGACAAAAACTCCTAGGGCTCTTAGAATATTGAAATAAATGGATTATATGAATATACTCCACGTCTCTACTACAAAACCATGTTTAAGGACCATTGGTGGGATTTCAATAGGTAAATCTGTGCAATGCCTTTTCTCTTCATCCACCCATCCACACATCCATCCACTCATTCGTTTCGTGTTTGCTCTGACCATGATTATGCTTCTGTGAGACTCACCAGGGAGCGAGGTGACATAGCAGGACGCCTTCCCCGTGGCGTGATTGGTCTAGGGGGCTCCGAGGTTTGCAGGACGGGGCTGATGAAGGAAAGGACAAAAGGTCTGCTCACTGGACCCCTGTATAAATCCAAGAACTGGTGTGTTGTTCCAGGAACAGGGGGTCTGTGCCCATTGGATTTTATCTGAGGACAGACAGCTTCTCGGGCTGGGAAGTCCAAAGAGGTAGTGAGCATATCACAAGGTGGCGGCAAGCCAGGATGCTCTTCGGGGGCCCTGGATTTTGTCACAGTGATGTCTAAGAGCTGAGACGGCTCTTTGGATGATTCAAGCCATCGAATGCTTTTCCTGAAGTTTTCTAAGTTAAAGTTATACCCTTCACTTGTTTCCAGAGACATTAGCTCATTAGGGAGCCGATCTGCTGGCTGAAGTCCTCCACCTCTTGGGGATCAGATTAAAGGCTTTCTCCATCCATGAGCTGCTCTCAGAGCACAGAACCAGAAGTCCACTGGATATTTACCTAGAGATGCAGGATATGTGTTTTTTACTGTAGTAGTATTTAAAACAAAGTTGGTCATAGACACCCAGTTATGTCTGTTGCCGTGAAATGCCACAGAGACCGAAAAGCTGTTTTGACTCCAACTTGATACATAGAATGTATCTTTCCAAGAATAAGAAAAAAAGAAGAAAGTAGAAAATTATAATAACTGTCATAGATGAAAATAAAAACATTCTGAATTGAAACGAGATAAGACAGGGTAGTAAAGTGTACAGAAATATGAGGAACTCTTTGAAAATATACTGGACTCTCCCTAGAATTATGATTACTGCACAAAAGAATAGGGTGGCTTGGGATGGGTGAACCTTCAAGTAGGTTTTCAGGGGAGTTTCGAGTCTGAAACAATGAGGAGCTGTTTAAATGTTGCCCTAGAGAGATCCCGAACAGGGCTCAGAACTTCACCGGGAATTCCGGTGACATGCGGCTGGGTGGAGCGGAAGGGCTTCCCCTCGACACAGTACTCTGGATACTGGGTGTGTGGAAAGCTGTTTCTCACCCACCCGGCAGCAGAGCTCACAGACGTACAAGTTTCCCTTGCAAGAAATGAACAAGGAGAACTTACTTTGTTAAAACAGTCTTCAAGATGAATGCTAACTCTGCATTACTCCTTTAAGTAGCCAACAAACCAAAACCAGTTCAGGGATCTGAAAAAGCTACTACTTTTCACATCAGACAAACACACACACATAGCCACAGTCACTCTCCATTCTGCCCTCAGAAGAATCCACCTGCAGAAGAAGGAAAGTGTTGGAAGATAGTGCTCTTTCTACCAGTACGTTCATAAAATAATGCTGGGTAGCATGACGGAACGTATCTAGATTTTCTAGTATGGTTTCGGTGGTTTACAGGGTTGATTCACTGTGGAACAGTGAGTTACATTAGTATTTGGGTTGCTAGGAGGTGACATGTTTAGCTTCAAGTTCAGTGACTGGTTGGTGGTTGCCTCCACCACTCAGAGTATTTCACTCTGTGCCTCTTGGGTTCTATGTCACTGTGGGAATGATGGGTTGGAGCCAGGCTTGATGTGCCTCAGTGGGGAGAGGACACAGGGACTGGTAAGTTCCCACATGAGGAGCGTTTGTGAAAAATTAGACCTGGGGCCAGAGCCCTATTTGCTGCCCGAGTTTAATGAGAATATTCGCTCTGTTTCCTGCTACAGAAAATACTTTGATAGTTGGTGTTGTTGAGGCTCATGGTGGAGGATGAATGTCACGGCTGTGTTCTGTGTCGGTGGGAAGCAGGACACTGTAGGGAGGAGGAGACCTCTTGGCGGGAGCACCATATTGGTTTTGTGCTGGGCCAGCCAGACCTATCAAGAACCACTTGTACGTGTGGTCCTTCTCCACTGAGGTCAACAGGATGGGGCCTAGATTCCTGATAGACTGCACTGGATTCGTAGCGTTAATTGGTTTCAAAGAATCTCCACACTTGAGTTTTCAGGGTGGGTGTTAATACTGATTTGGACCTGTACTTTTAAACCTCCTGTGTATTCACTAAATTCCCTTCAGGGATGACAAAATGATACAAACCCTCATTAGTTCTTCTCAGGGATGATTATTTGCTTTGACGTGTGGCAAAATGATACATAGAGAGAGATTTTCTTTATGTTTAGAGTTGACTTCTTCAGGTGACCTATTTCAGTCTTTAGCCTTGGGCTTAGTTTGCAGAATAATGTCTCCTAATCATGAAATGATCCCGAGATGAGAATGTTGTGATCATTAGGTCTGAAAAGCCTCCTATTCTTCATTACAGTTCAATCCTTAATTACCTTAAAAGCAGAGTCGGTGTTTTACATAACCTATAGTTATTTTTACCACGTCTTTAAAATGCTTTCAATCCTTGTGAAATAACTGAATGTTCAGGGAAGTGCTGTTGGACATGGTAAATGTTCAGTTTACTACATGGGAAGAATTCCTGTGTTCCCGGCCATCACCATAAAGTCTCCTTGGAGGTGCTCTCGGTGCCCGGTTGGCAGATTCCTGAGGAGGTGATGGCCAGGGCCAGATGAGTCGGCGCGCTCAGTGTGCTGGGCTGTGCCCTGGCTCTGGGTGCAGATGCTGTGGGCTGCCCATCGAGCCTCCACGCAGAGCAGCCGAAGTGCCCACGAGGTTCCTCGCGCCACTAGAATCGTGTGAAGAAGAGATGGAGGGAAACGAACTCCACCGCGCTGGTCCTTCATAGGTGACCAGTTGACACAGCGGAGCTGGAGACAAAAACCACATCCGTGGAAAGCCTCTTAGCTTCACTCCGTGTGGCTTTTGCATTACTCCACGGTGGACTTGTGTCCCAGACGTGGTCTTGTGCCGTAGCCTGGAAGTTCCTGCAGGCGTCTGGCTGAGAGTCCTGAGGGGCAGGCGCGCGCGCCTCTGGTTTCCAGTCCCCCCGATAAGCGCTGAGTGAACCAGGAAGACCTCCCGTTTCTTCTGCCCCTGCTTGGCTTGGTTGTCCAAAGTGATTTGTTTTTAAATAAGAGAATGCAAAATTGGAAGTTTCTACAGCAGCTTTGCAGTTTTTAGGCAAGTATCCCACTTTTGAGCAAAATCACAAATGACAGTAAAATGCTTTCTAGAAATAAGGAAACAATACTCCAAAGGAGCCAAACAAACAGGACAGAGGATTCTATTCCTTATTTTGGTTGAGCTTTTCTTCTGATGTTTGTGTTTGTTTTCCGCCTTTGATTTGCTTATTTCCAGGGAGTAGATTTGGCAGGTGACAGCAGCAGCCACTGAGGTCTTTTTCCCTAGCACGTCCTGTGGCACAGACTCCTTTAGAACGTGAGACATCCATAGGTCGTCGTGTACTTTACCTGATGAATTATTTGTGCACGATAATGCAGCAGACGCCACTCTTGGCCCCTTTGGAGTGCCAAGCGCGGCAGCGTGGCCGTGCTGCCCTGCCACCGCTCCCCTGACTTAGGGGCGACCGTCGGATTAGATGCCGCACATCACCGCTACGGTCGAGGACCCGAACGCGTCTGTATGTTCCCGCGACCACTGTTCTCGGAGTGGACTGTACAGCGGCTGCTTCGAGGCAGGGTGGCACCCCTTGCTCTGCCTCTGGCCCTGGCACCCTGAGCTCTCGAGAGCCGTTCAGCAAGCACGCGACCCGAGCTTGTGCCTCAGTGTCTTCATCCGCAGAATGGGGACGCAGTCTCCGTTCTCAGGGCCAGTGTAGGTGTGCACAGGGTGCGGTGTGGGGCGCTCGCTTCCATGCTTGGTGTAAGCAAGGGTGGGCTCGCTGGGGAGCAGGCGAGCCCCGAGTCCAGCGGCGGGGAGCGCTCCTGCGGCTCTTCGCACTCGGGCTGCTTTTACCAAGGCGCGTGCGCTTCTGTGTCCCTTTGTTCCTGAAGTCACCCGGACTCTTCAGCTGCCCCCGGTCAGCCCCAGGGGACGCAGACAAGGAGGCGTCTTCAGGAACCTGTCGTCTTGGGTCCCACTGGCAGGTCACCAGCCTCGCAGGGCTCCTCAGTTGCCTGTGACCCAGAAGACACCGTCCTGTCGTTGATGATTTCACCGGGACCCAGAGCGGCATAAACCGGCTTCCCGAAGCCAGAATGTGTCCGAGTTACCGCATCGCCGAGACGGGCTGGAGCCCTCGGCGGCCCATCAGTCTGATCATCAGAGCCTCGTTCCTGTTGCTCGTTAACACGATCGGGCTCCTCCCCGCCTGTGGACACTCTTCCAGAGAAGCGTGCCAGGCAGCTGCTGCGGAGCGCTGGGCACCGGGGGATCCGGAGACGGTGCTGGAGCCCGGTCTGAGCGACCGCAGCCGGGCGTGCTTGTCACGGACGCCTCGGGGGGAGGAGGACGAGGCGGAGGTGGGTCGGGACACTGTCCACGGCCGTCACCGGCGCTGGTGGCGCCTCTCACTCGGTCTGGCCGTGCTTCCCCCGAGTGACCGTGAGGAAGAAAATGTCTGCGGTTCGCAACGCGAGGAGACGCGGAGGAGTCGAGACAGGCAGGCCGTGGGTGCGAAACGGTCCCAGAGCAGGTGGGGGGTGCTCCTTAGGAAAAGAGGATTATTTGGGGGGACTCGGAACAGCACGCCTCTGCGTTTTCATAAAGTGCATCTTAGTATCTGTAGCCTCTGTATTTATAGCTTTTTAAAGGTTCACTTAGATTTATAAATAATTGAATAATACTGGAGAACTACTGCAAGCATACAAGAGGACAAGTTTCTTTAAGAGCCTTTAAATATTCATCATGAAGATAAAAATTTAAAGCAAAATAACACTTTAAAAAAAACAGCCACGAACTTTGGACAGACTGAACAAAGATTACTTGCAGAAAACTGACTTCAGAGTCACACGATTGACGTCTGTCTGGGGGTCCGTCGCGGAGGGAGCTGCTGTGGCCGTCAGCGAGCAGGGCTGGAAGCAGTTTCTGCTCTGGGAAGAGCAGGGGCCGGACGGCGAGGGGCGCTCCGTGTGCCCCCAGGACTTGCACTGGGAGCGCGCAGCGCAGCCTCACGGCGCCTGCGGGCTCATTCGGGCCCAGAAACACGACAGACAGACAGACAGACAGACAGACAGACAGACAGACAGACAGGACAGAGCCCGCGTGGCAGAGGCGCAGTGGCCAAGGCAGGGGATGCCCAGAGCCGCACAGGCCAGTGACTGTGCTCCCGGGGCGGGGATGAGCTCCCGGGGGCCCAGGTCTCGCCCTTGGGGCCGACGCCCGCCCAGGCGCTGTGCTCCGCGGGACCGACGTCCACCGTACGCCCTGCAGCTGTTCCAGCAGCGCAAGCAGGTGCTTGTGCCCATGGTCCCGGCTGCACAGGAGGCTGAGGCAGGAGAATGGCTTGAGCTCGGAAGACGAAGGCCAGTCTGGGTAACAGGGGAGACTCATCTCAAAACACACAGAAACAACCTGCAGCATAATCAGAAAGGAGAAGCGCTGCAGGTGAAATGTGGTCATTTACAACAGTTTGTTAGATATTTTGAAGTTTCTTTTTCTCTTTACAACTATAAACATGCTATATTTAGAACATTAGTAAGTACCTGGAGCTCCTCAGTAGTATTTGTTATAGTAATGTTAAAAAATCTGTCAAATATACAAAGAGAGGCAAGAAAAAGACTCTCAGTTTCCTTAGGAAAGGATAAGCACTACAGTGTCGATGGACGGGTGGACAGACAGATGGACAGATGAACTGGCCACCCCTGTGCAGGAACATAATTGATTCCATTACAGAGGAGCCAGGCTGTGGTTTGCTGACGGCCCCGCTTGGAGAGTGGCCTTTTCCATTAGCGGAGTCGCCTTGTTTTGTGGCCCTGGCATTAAAGCAGGAGATGAAGGTATTCTTTTATTGAAGCAAACATGTGGAAAATCGCCCTGGATTCCTCAAGTGCAAACGGTCCCCCGAACGGAGGGAGGTTCACGTGTAGGGCAAATTCAGACAGGGGCACTTGACTGAGGTTACTGCTGGCCTCTCGGTGGTCAAAGCAAATAACATCATGCCCATCCGAACTATTATGCCCCTAGAGTGACACATTTTCTCATCCGCAGCGTTCTATCCTGAACTGTCAGCGGACATTAATTCTGCACGCGGTGAGGTCCTCCCGCCTTGCAGCCCGCAGCCACAGGGTCATTAATATCATTGCAGCCCATTAATGACAGACGGCTGGGCCTGGGGTCTGGGCCGCGCGTCCTCCCCTAGCCGTGAACTTTTACTCCGACCCGTCCCGCGCTGGGCTTCCCATATCTCTGCAAAGATATTTTAATGAGAAAGACTTATGAACCACGGAGCGGATGATGTGCTAGAAATAATTCAGTCCACCGTGGGCTATGTTATGGTTTAGAATATTTTCTTTAGATATTATTACTATTTCTGAACCAAGACATTTAATTTTGTAAAATCTGGGTACCTAAGTTAAGCTAATAGAGACAATAGTGAATTATGATTTATCTTTAGAACTATTGCATCATTTTTTTTGTTTTGTTTTAAATGCGAGTTGAGTCATCCCAGTTGAAATGGTCATCTGGCCACCTATTTTTAAAACACAATTCCTCTCTCTGTAAGTTTTGGGACAGGCTAAGCTGGACTCTCCCGTGTGAAGGTGATCATTGTTTTACTTTTTATTAAAAGGTCCTCACTATATTAACTTGTCTGAAGCACTGTGGCTATAAGAAAACCCCCTTGCAGTATAGGATATGAACAGGTTTTATTTTTTATAAAACTATGTTGAAACGGTTTAACCTAATGAGAAATTCTATTTGCATAAATCATCCTAACTTTAGTGATAACATTTTAGAACTAGAAAGCAATGTTTTTCTTCAACTGAATTCATTAAAAATCAAGACACCAAGTAGTTGCAAGCAGTAATTTTAGGAGGACACAAATTGAAGCGCTTCATACATAATCTCGTATGTTTAGGCTCTCGAAGGGGAAGTAGGAGTAATGTACCGCTGGCGCTGTGCGCCCTGGCATCGGAAGTGCCAGTATGCTGGGCTGAACCTGGGCTGTATGGGTGGAGACCCCTAACCTGAATATCCAGAATCCAAAACACCTTAAAACTTTGGGGTGACAAGTCGATATAGATATCCCCCAGCCCCTGACTCCAAAATCCCCAAATAAATCTCTTCTGGTTCTACACACTCAGAAAGGAAAATGAAAGTAGCCTTCATTTCTTTCCTTGGTGTGTACATAGGTGCACACATGTGTAGACACGCACACACGTGCCTTCTCTGTTCGCTTGGTGTACAGGCCGGCGATTTCTCCAGTCTGTTTTGTCAGAGTTAACCGCGGCCCCTAGCATCTGCAGTGATCACCAGTGACTGAGTCTCTGTACAGTTTTTAGGGCCCCGAGGTTTTCTGGGTATGCTGTGATGATACACGTGTGTCAGATGTGGTGTGGTACTGTCCTCCCTGCACGGCCACCCACACTCCCAGGGGCCCTGCGCAGCATCCCCGTGGCCTGTGTCTGACCAAGGGAAAGTTGATATTATGAAAATCTCTTAAGTGCACATACAAAGCAGCTCTCTGGAAAGCTTCAGAATTGTTCCTGTCTTTTAAAACTAATGTTTCCAGGCTGCCAGTGAAGTATCCTAGCCTTGTTCACAATGAACAAACAAAAGGAAGCCATTTTGCTTAGGAACATCCAATTGTACTTGATTCATGATGCTATTGGTCACTTTTCAGGGGCGGAAAGCAAGAATTTCTTCATTTAAGAATTCACTTTTTCCAAATCGTGCTGCTTAGAGGAGAAACTAATTAATTGTGTTGTACAGAAGTCACTGTGGCTCAGCCAGTTATTACTTCTTTATGCATGATTTACTGCTTTAAAATTTCAAAACACAACCACAGCGGTGTGGTTTTAATTCAAGGGATTCTTCCCATCAGATTAGAACAGGGTTTCTTGGGGCCAGAAGCTGACACACCCTACATCTCCGGCGGCTTGGACAATACTGTGGTTCCACTGTACTCAGGGCCTGTGCCAAAGTAAGGGTCCACGAAGAGCCGCCTCGGGGATGGGCCTGAACATTGTTTCCTCTGTACTTTTCTTCCCTTAGAGGAGGCTTCTGTGTATATGGTAACCCTCGCTCTGAGACAGGGCAGATGGCACACGGGGTGGAGCGCTGAGAGATTTGGAATGTGCTGACTTCGTTGATGTGAGCCTGGTGCCAACGCCAGGCCCCACGGAAGGTCGAAATGGTACAGTCCTCAGTGCGGCAGTGAGAGACACCGAAAAAGGGAGCACTCAGAAGTGAATTTTTCCTCTTCTTCTGGACATGTATTTTCTTAATTAACTTTTTTTTTGGAAAAAAAAAAAACAGGCATTCATTTTTGGCTTCTTGTGGACATTATCACTTCTGTGTTTCCGACCCTTTTCCTTCTGAGTCAGTATCTTAAAGGATAACCGCGCTGTGCGAGGCCCGAGGCCTCCTCGAGTTCCAGAAATTGAATCCCTTTTTCTGTAGGTCACATCCTGAGTTCGCGGGCGTAGTGTGAACCTGACCCAAGATGAGGATCAGCTGGTGGATCTCAGCTTCCTGGGTTGTATGTTGATATGAAACAGTTGCATTCTTTTTATCAGGCTTCTTGTTTCCCAGCCCCCACCCGGCCATGCGAACGTCCAAAACTCTTGGGAGAAGAAAACAGTGGCCTAGTTTTGAGCATCGTGTTGACCTCAGAGTCATACCTTCGTTCCACGTTTCTCCCTGGTCCTTTTGGGTTTCCTGGGCCCACAGACATCAGGCAGGGAATTGGCACTCGGGGAGTGTGCCCCGTGTATGGCTGGCGGGGGCGGGGGGGGGGCAGTACTTGTAGAGTATGTTGCTGGGGTTTTCCCGAAATGTTGTTTGCTGGATCATCCAGTGAAGGATGAGTTAAGTTCAGCTGTGTGTGGAGATAAGGTTTTTATCGTTACTGTTCCCTGGTCTTCCTGAGCCTGTATATTTTACGATCTATCTTTCTTTGGTGGAATTCTGTGATGAGTTGATGTAAATATCTGCTTTCGAATGACCAGTCTGTACCAGTAAGCCTTTCTCCTACCAGGAAGCTACGTTTTGGAACAGTTTGATGTGTCCTCTAAAGTGTTACTGCGTCCCGATATTTTATTCTTCCCATAAGAACCTAAAAAGTGTCCTTCGTAGGAATGCTCTATTTTTTTTTTTTTTTTGGACTGCCTTTTCTCCTAATCCTTATGAACTAAACCCACATAAGGATCCAAATTGAGTGCTTGATTTCTGATGTGGTAGGCGGTCTCTTAGCAGCTGGAAGGCCCCAGCCAGCCCCGCGGGGAGCAGCCTGCAGGCAGCCCTTGCACACGCGGTGTATTCTCTCCCTCTCTCTCCGTCTCTCTCTCTCTCTCTCTCTCTCTCTCTCTCTCTCTCTCTCTCTCTCTCTCTCTCTCTCTCTCCCCGACTCTCTCTCCCCTGCCGCTGCGAGACAGGCCCTGGGGTACAAGCAGGGACTCCTGTCTCCTCCCCATGTGCACTCAGACCCCTGGAGCAAAAGCTTTTAAAAGCAGGCTGCAAAATGCCCATGTGTCTTTACTAAGCATCTCCTGACTACATGGAGAAAGTCTTCTAGTAATTTTTAATTTTAAAAGGCTATTTTCCCCCTTGAGCCAAGGGAAGAAGAGTGTCCGGGCACTAAAAGCTTAGGTATAACAATGCTGTATTTTTCTGTCTCTCCCTCAGTGATTAAATGCAATTTTATCCACTTAGTAATACTATGATTACAGCTATGGTAGATAATGCTGCTCAGAGATGCAAAGAAAAACTCAGTGAAATGAAGAAACGATTTATTTTTATTCTTTTTTCTAATTTAAAAATTCCCAAGACTTTCAAATGAATAGTAAAAATAACGGCAAAATTGTGTCCTGAAGTGAAAGTAGATAATGAGTCCCAAGCACTAGCCGTGTTCTTGCCCTTTTTCCAGATCAGCCGCTGAGCCTGTAACGCCCCGGGTGCCCGGCCCGAGCGGGGCGGGCAGGGCGGGCACCCCGGGGTTTGTCCCAGCGCGCGGCCAGGAAGGAGCCCTCCGCCGGCTTGCCCGGGCCGCCCATTGTTCGGCAGGGCCGTGGCCTCTCCAGTTAGAACCTGGTGGGGCCGAGGGCAGCCAGCCTCACGATGGGAAACCACCGCGCCGTCAGATGCGGCCGGAGTGGCCGTGCGGGATGCCGGGTCACGGCGAGGGTACCGTCCGGGTTCCAGTGGACGCTTCTGTCCGAAAAGAGGGGCTTTGGGGACAGCGCGGATCCCTCCCAAAGTGAGGCCAGTGTCTTGCACAGCGGAACCCGGGGTGATTTAGGTGCCGGCTCAGCGCGCGCAGTAGACGCCTCCGGGCTCGTCCAGCGACCTCCGCGGCTCGGGGGGAGTAGAGGCGCCGGGCGGAGCCCCCGGCCGCTGCGCCAGCCCAGGCTCTGCGGGGCGGCCCGTGTCCACCCCCCTGCCGCTCGGCACCCGGAGCCCGCCCTTGTCAAGGGAGGAGGACACACTCTGCAGGGGGAACCTGAGGCTGCCCCTCGGGGACACGGCCTGGCTCGCGCCGCCTCCCGGTCCGGGCGGCCGAGGTACCGAGCGCGGGCTCACTGGCAGGCCTTCGGGTCCCCTACACGCGGGGCTTGTTTGGACACCATGTTGGGTCAGCCTGGGGACCTGGGCACAGAGGCACCCACGCCCCCCAAAGGCACTGACCTACGAGTTAAAGGGAGAGGGGGCTCCGGCGTGGGGGACCCCTCTGCTCCCGGGGCGGCCTGCCCGTCTTCTGTGGCTCCCCTCGGCACAAGCAGTTTGAGTTAGATTTGGAAGCGACTCAACTGCCTTCTCCTCCTCCAACTTTCTTTCCGATCTGAGTCTTTTGACCTGAATATTAATACGAACAGCTCCTTCCCTTCCCTCTTGTTTTCTGTGCCCCGCGTTTCGGGGGCTGTGCTGTCATGTAGCAGCTTAGTACTGAAACTTCGAGGAAGAAAATTAGCTGCCTTATAAGGTGCACTTTTGCATCGAAGTGCATTTATGTGCAAACAGGGATTCAACTTGATTTAATTAAGTGTTTGAAGTCATCAGTCATGCAGATGAATTCTCCCCTTTTTGTACCGGCAGACATCCTGATTTTTGAAAAATTAAGTGAGAGACTCTGTAAATAATGAAGCGAAGATTGTAGTGCTGTGCTGATACTGTCCAGAATTAGCATCTGCTTAGGGGATTCTACACTGGCTGGAGTCCCTGGGAGGAAAAGATACTTTGAAATTTAGCTACTTATGTGGAGGAGGGTAACGGAAAGACTAGGATGAATCTCAGATGCATACACAGCTTTTAGGTGTTGACTTTTACGTAACTGCTGAACATCGTCTCCAGACTGTATAAGCGGATATTATCCACTTACCACCCCCCCGAATGATGATGGCAGCTCTTGCCTGTTTTCCCAGGAAAAGCTTCGTGTCAGCAAGTGCAGCAGAAAGATGAATTGTGAGACTGTGAAGTTAAGAAAGTTCTCAGATAAGCGAGGAGACAGTCACATGCAGAAGAGGCAGCCTTTTGTTTTTAAGGCAGACAGAGAAAGTAGAAGTTGATAATTCAGGAGCACAGAGAAGTAAATACAAGTCTCGCTTTTCCTTACATAATTATTCATGGGCTGCCTGTTGACTCTATAAATGCGTGTGGTCCTTGCTTGCTACCCTACTGTTTGGAAAACAAAATAACCTGGCTGAAACAAAAGAATATCTTTGGTTTTTTTTTTTTTTTTTTAAAGCCAGAACACCTGTCCCATTTTCAGAGTGAAGTGTCAGGAGAAACGACTTTGGAAGTCAAAGGGGAGATGATTGGAGTTGCAGACGTGCATATGAAACACTTCTGCTCCCTGGCCCTTGACCTGCGTGGGGCACCGTGTCCCACACCCCCCTTGTCCTCTGCCTGGAACCCGGAGTGTGACTGAAAGCCTGCAACTCATTAAAGTGCCTGGCAGCTACCTCTCCTCAGCTTTAGTTTCACAGCTTTTCAGAGAACTCACCTGCCTCAGAAGACAGACAGTGCTGTGCCTAAGTAGAGCATGGTCGTCGTCTTGAAAAATAAAGTGCTGAAAATGTTTCAGCAGCGGTCACTGCTGAGGCAAACGGGAATCTGGTTGCTGCCAGATCCCCCAGGACAGGTGGCCCTGGGTCCAGGCTTCTCCCCAGCAGAGTTTTCCTACAACAAACAGCTCGGCTGGAAAAGTTGGTTCTTCCTGGTTTCCCTGGGATGGAGAGAAAAAGTCAGAGTATGAAGACTTGGGGTCTAGTCCACTTCTTATGCATGTTTGAGGCTGGAGGAAGCAAAAAGATGGGGTGTGGGAAGCTCCCCTTTTAGTGTTTACAGAACTTGGATGCTTGACAGCCAGAGCACCGGGCTAATTGTTCTCGAACAGGAAGTCTGTACTAGAGGAAGCAGGTGTCCTGGGATGATTACTGCCTCATTTCCAAATTAACGCATTCACTCTGTGTTCTTCCAAGTCTGTGCCCCAAAGCATGAGGACTTGGGGGGGGGGTGCCGCCCCTTGCACCTATAGTCCGCACTAAAGCGGTCACAGTGTGCAAGGGCATGCACTTCGGGACACCCAGGACTAGACAGCCTCCATATGCCCCAGTGTTTCCAGCATCCATTCCACTTTATTTCTTTTTTATTTTTCTTTTCGGCTTTCGGCATCCCATACTTTTAGAAAACTCATGTGACTTAAGAGTAAGTTCTTATTTTTCAAATCGTTTTCAGACATTTCATGTTCATGTAAACTTGGCTTATTGATTTCCTGATTTTTTCTTTATTTTTTTGTTTTGTCCATTTTATTTTCAATCAGCTACATCAAATGGGTCTTTGGAGGGCCTGGATAACCAGGAGGGAGGGGTGTGCCAGACAAGAGCCATGAAGATCCTCATGAAAGTTGGACAAGGTAAAGACCATCTGCTGCTCCGAGAGGCCACAGTCACCCGGCGCAGCCCCCAGCTAGCGTGGCACCGGGGGGACCCCCCACTCCCGCCCTCAGCGTGCGCGCAGACGCCCCTTGCAGGGTTCCTCCCCCGGTGTCGTCAGCTTCTCTCACTGGAGATCTCTCCAGAGCTCAGGTCAGCTAGGCAGAGCGTCTGTGGCCATCAAGTATCTATTTCCTTTTAAAGAGCAAAACACCTCTGTGATTCCAGACCCATCACCCGGACTCTGGAGAGCACGTCTCCGCAGTTCTGTTCATTTCTAACACTTGCCTGCTGACAAGTTGTGCTCGTTGTGCCTTTTTCACGTAGAGAAAACCTATTGTGCAGAAAGAAAGATTTATTCTTTTAATTAGAAATCGGTGTAGTAGTCAATCAACTTGCTCAGTTAAATTGAAATGTCACATGTAACACTTTGCCTGCCAAATGCGAGCTTCCCTATAGTTCCCACAGATGGCCCCACGATCTAAACCTCTGAAATAACTAGTAACCGTTTTGTCTTAAAAGGAAAATTATATTCTTGTATTTCACAGTGCTTTGCATAAAGAATCTTACGTTCATTGCTACTCATGCTTCTTGACACATGTGTGAAGCTGGATCCCGTTGACTCTGCGCTGTAATTAATCATTTGTTCTTCATGTAGATGCGAGTTCTGCCGGATCGACCAGGAACAGTGGTCCAACGAGGCGTCCAGAGCTAGAAGCTGGTACAAATGGAAGAAGTTCAACCACAAGTCCCTTTGTGAAACCAAATTCAGGTACGGCAGTGCGGCTGCTGCGTACGGAGTTCTCTGTGTCCCGAGCGCTAGTACTGGGTCTGAGGGCTTCTGCCCCGGCTGGATTAACGAGGCGGGCCAGACGTCGGTCACCTCAGCTCCTCGTGAGTCATTATTAATTACAATCCTCGAGACGAGCTCCTCCATTTCCATGGAAGCCTTGCTAGAAGAGTAGCGCCCACCCGATGTCGCAGCCAGTCATTACCCTGCTCTGCCCGGCCGCAGTTTTCATTGGCTGACGTGTTATCAAGCTCACTGTCAACACGGGCTTAAAGCCTCTGTTAATGTATATATAATTAATGTCCTAATCCCTCATCTAATTATATGTAATCCACCGAGAGCCAAACTGATCCTCTTCTGCATTTTAGATGGTAACAGTTTAAAATACCCCACAAGGCTCTTCTTTCCTAGGGGCCAGCGCTCGCGCTTTTCCTCCCCACATTTTCCGTGTAGAATATGAAACAGCTCCCTGACCGGTGTTTAAAATAGCAGATAAAATTGGCTCTCATTGAACTTCATTTCTTCAACTCTGTTGGAACAAAGAGCCGAGTATTCGTTACTGCGCTAATGAATTTTTCATCTCGCGGCCGTTGAGCGGCTGGCAGCCGTGCTGTGGCGGGGTCCGCGTGCCCCACGGGTAGCTGTGGGAGCTCACGCTGGCAGCAGGGTTCTGTCGCTTTCCAAGAGTCGAGGAGGGGAGTTGTTATTTCTAACTTTCAGCGACAAGATATGTCAAATTCTTGTGACAAACTGATAAATGGATAATACGATGATGCCAGGCGATTCTTTGTGCTAACATTTGGGTTGGCAGTCTGTGGAGCGTGAGTGTCTGCTGCCTTCCAAATATATTTTAAGTGTAAATCAAATAATACAAACGAGCTGAGCCTTGTCTCCCTCCTGCTGTCCCCGTGCTGGAGGGCGGGCGCCCCCGCTGGGCCCAGCCCGAGGCATGGTCCCTGGCAGCAGGCTGCGCCCTGAGCACCCTGCAGACCCGTCTCTTTCTACGGGTCACGATGGCTCCCAGGGGCACAGTTAGCTATTTTTATTTATTTGTTTTGAGTCTGTATTTGTCAGATTTTCCTGGGCAAAGGATAAAGGAAGGGAGGAGTCGGACCCGTGGTACAGTGGGTAGGACACAGCACGCAAGGCCGGCCACGGGTGAACAGCCCGGAGTCGGGGACACGGCGCCCCGCGTCCTCCCTGCAGCCCGGGGTCGCCCGCACTGCAGCCCCGGCTCCCGCCCGCTTCCTGCCCGGTGCCCGCGACCAGCGTGACCCCGCGTGTGCCTCTCCCCGCGCCCCCAGGTCCCGGCACGGACGGCAGCAGCGCCGGACACTCGGGGAACAGCGTCCTCGGCTCCGAAGTGGCCTTATTTGCAGGGATAGCGTCGGGGTGCGTCATCTTCATCGTCATCATCATCACGCTCGTGGTCCTGCTGCTCAAGTACCGGCGGCGGCACCGCAAGCACTCGCCGCAGCACCCGGCCGCGCTGTCGCTGAGCACCCTGGCCACGCCCAAGCGCGGCGGCGCCGGCGGCAGCAACGGCTCGGAGCCCAGTGACATTATCATCCCGCTGCGGACCGCGGACGGCGTCTTCTGCCCGCACTACGAGAAGGTGAGCGGGGACTACGGGCACCCGGTGTACATAGTGCAGGAGATGCCCCCGCAGAGCCCCGCCAACATCTACTACAAGGTCTGAGGCCGGAACCGCGCCCAGCCGGGCGGCCGCCGCCCCGGGCTGCCCGAGCCGGAGCTGGACGGCTTTGCGGTCTGCAGCGTCTGGGCCTCGGCGAGCCGCGGCTGCCCCGGGAGCCACGCGACGGGCCTCCCCGCGCCCTCCGGCGTCTCCCGCCGGCGCCGGACCCCGAGGTCGCGCCTCGCGCTCGGCCCTCCGGCCCCGCTCGGCGCCCGGCCCGCCGTGCCGCGCCGCACCGCGCAGGGGACCCGGCGGGCCGCCCGGACGGAGGGGCCGGCGGGCAGGGCGGCCGGGCAGGGCAGGCGGCAGAGGTGCGGGGACCCGCGGGCGGCGGGCGGGACTGGCAGGTACCGGCGTAAGACGCGCTCCGGAGCCCGGGAGGCGGCTCAGCTGCTACCCTCACCGCGATCGTGAACGCAGGGAGAGCATTTAGGACACACGGCGGAGCCGAATCTGACCCAGACGGGGAGAAGCCAAAGGCCCGGCGGGCTGTGGTTCCACCGGCACGGACCGCGGCAGGGCGAGTCCTCAGATCCGCGCGGGCAGGTCGGTCCCAGGCCCGGCCCAGCGCCCGCGGCGGGCTTCACCCCTCTGCCGGGCTCGGTCCGCGCGCCGGCGAGGCCGCGGAGGGCAGGGGCTACGGGAAGCACATGGCAAACCTCTCAGAGTCCTTAGACGGAAGTCGATGATGATGATGTCGAGGGGAGGAGGAAGATAGGACGTATTTATAATAGGTATATAGAACACAGGGGATATAAGATGAAAGATTTTTTACTAATATATATTTTAAGATTGCACACAGTACACACCAGAAGATGTGAAATTTATTTGTGGCAATTAAGTAATCCTGAGGCTCAGTGCCGTAAAAAATATTTTAAAAATTGGACAGCTCCTGGGGAAAAAATACCACTCCAAAAACCACCATAATGCAAGCCAATAGGGAAATGACAGTCCTCCAGAGGCGTCTCACGGAACGGTAGACTAGGAAATACGAGCCCCACACCAGGAAGCCAGTGTGGCTTGATCGCGTTGGACAAGGACGAGACGTCCCGGCAGCCGTCGTCTGTGTCGGGCTTTTCCTTGCCTTGTGGGCTGAGATGTTCTCCAAAATCCAGCAGGTCACCCAGAGGGGGTTCCAGGTAAGGGCAGCTGTGGCCCTCCTCCTCCTCCTCCTTCCCCTCCCCCTCCCCACCCTTCCAGAACCGAGAAGAGTAAACAGGAAACCTACTTTTTATGTGCTATGCAAAATAGACATCTTTAACAGAGTCCTGTTACTATGGTAACGCTTTGCTTTCTGTATTGGGAGTAGAAAAAGAAACATAGCGACAGCGTTTGAAGGTTCTCAGACGTCCAGCGAGGACCTCCAGAAAAGCGAGTTGTCACAGAAATGATTATTCCCCATTTCCTGACCCTGAAAATGTTGGTCCAAAGTGCGTGTGTGTATGTATGAGTGGGTGTGTGGTGTACATGTGTACATATATGTATAATATATATCTCCAATATATATTATATATATCTATATCATATTTCTGTGGAGGGTTGCCATGGTGACCAGCCACAGTACATATGTAATACTTCCCGTCACCCCAACCTCTCCTTTCTGTGCGTTCATACAAGATTTTCTTGGAAGCCATCAGAAGTTCCTCATAGGATCGGGAAGAGGGGTGAAGGGGGGGGAACACGGGCAAATGTCTGATTTTCATGAAATCAAGTGTGTGTATCCTCGGTTGGCTACCTTTGGGTTATGTGCTAAACTGTGAAAAAGAAAAATCAGATGAACCGATGAAGAGTTACCCACAACCAACTGAAAAAGGAGAAAGTTTTCTGTGCGTCTGTTTTGTGTCTGGTGCAAAAAAAAAAAAAAAAAAAAAAAAAATGACAATCTACCAACTGTCCCCTTACCTGGAGTTGGTCCCGCTTCGGAAGTTACTGTAAATGCCTTTGCTTGTATCCTCGTCCCTGGTCACCCGACTTCGGGATCACACCGTCCTGTTCAAGTGAAGAAGGTGTAAATAGGTTCCGAATTTACTGTCCTTGGATTTGGGGTGTTACAGTAGCCTTATTCACGTTTTTAATAAAAAAAAATACACATGAAAACAAGACAGAAATGGCTTTTCTTATCCAGATTGTGTACATAGAGCAATGTTGGTTTTTTATAAAGTCTAAGCAAGATGTTTTGTATAAAATCTGAATTTTGCAATGTATTTAGCTACAGCTTGTGTAACGGCAGTGTCACTTCCCTTTGCACTGTAAGAGGAAAAAACGGTATAAAAGGTTGCCAAATTGCTGCATATTTGTGCCGTAATTATGTACCATGGATATTTATTTAAAATTTCATTGTTCAATTTGTAAGTAACACAGTATTATGCTTGAGTTATAAATATGTTTTCTTCCTTTGTTTTATTTTAATAGCCTGTCCTAGGTTTTCGCTCTGCTTTAGTTCCACATCACGGTAGGCCCCGGAACACGAGCTCCGTGACGCCACATTCCTCGTCTGTTTCAAAACTGAATTTGTTCTTTAAAAAATAAAATATTTTTTTCCTATGGAAAAAGTGCCTTCACAGTATTTTCCCTCCTTTTTCTTTTCATCTTTTGTTCTTTCTCATTTCTTGTTTTGATTTCCCCCAGTACTCTGTTTCTCCACAACTGCAGTGAGAGCCACAGGTGGGGACTGTGGACATGCAAGCCTGAGGACACGGCCAGGCCCCACTGTCCTGAGTGGGGCCGTTTGGGGGCATGGCCCGTGCAGCGCACGGGGAGGAACCCCCAGAGAAAAGAGGGGAGCGGGTTCTCGTCTTCCACTGAATTCTGGATTGACTTCGTTTCCACTTAGCCAAAGCAGTTTGCTATCAGTGGCTTCACTCTTCTCAGAGTAAACTAAAGGCGGGGAAAAAGCCAGCTGTCCCTTGTAACAGTCGCCAGAGCTAACACACCCGCGACGCTGGACGCGCTGAAAGCGAGGTTCAGCACAGGCTCTGTTCTGGTCCTGCGGAGGCTGCGGCCAGGGTCCCCGGGTGTTTCCTCTTGATGTCTGTTTCATCCGCAACTCGGATCCAGGCCCTTCAGCCCAGGACGTGAGTGTGAGACTCTCTGTCCCCCCCGAAGGGTCAGAAGGGGGACTGGAGGCTCCTGAGGTCAGGGACCAAGCAGGTGCCGGCCTGGCAGGCCGAGGGAGGTTGGCTGCCTGCCTGGGAAATAGCGAGCTGGGAACCAGGGCTCTTTAAAGTTTCAGTACAGGTGCACAGTTCATAGTAGCTGCGTCTTGCAAATGGATGTCCACCCACAGCTGAGTGAATACGGAAAACGGCTCACACACAGTGGAACGCTCCTGTGCCAGCAGGATAAACTTGAGTCACTTGTGGAAAAATGGGTTCTCTTTGGGTCCATGATATGAAGTGAAATCAATCAGACACGAGCTCAAATATTGACATGGCTTCTCTGACATGAGACACTCAAAATACAAATAAAGAGGCAAATGAAAGACAAGAGGAAGTGGAGGGATCGTGTTTTCACTGGGAAGAGGAGCAAGGGATGGAGGGAAGGGAGGGAAAGAGATTTTTAAGAGTTTAAAAAATGGAGGGAGCTTATGCAAATGAAAAGGGACCAAGAGATGGAAGGCGCAGGGAGGGAGGAGAAGGCCAGGGTGGAAAAATAATTAAGATGTGCCACACACGTGTGCCAGGTCCCCGTCGGGAGTAGCGTCATCACGTACTTCAAACATGGACTGATAAAAATTAAAATTTTTTAAAAAGAGGCGTCCTAGAGATTCCAAGGCGTGGTGTGCCGGCAGTCTGGCAGGCGGCGGCAGGGTCCCCTTCCGCTCGCTGCCCACTTGGCCCGAGACCCTTCCATCCCCCTCGTATACTGGAGATTGACTAGGTGCTTAATTCTGTTCCTGCCGGTTTCTGGAACACGCCTCTATCCTCCTGGCTCATTCCTACCTCTGATTCTGGAGTCTGCCGCAGAAAGCTGTGCAACTGAAAAACATTTCTGAGTTGATAATGGAGCTATTACTTTCCAAGGAAGTGCCATTCATGCTTAATAAAGAGATTAGGATGTCTCTGTGTGTTGCCGTGAGAATGCTCTCTCTTAGTAGAAGTCCAAGGGCAGTGGGGGAGATACATGCCATCGACGGAAATAGCACGAGATAAACTAGAACCTTTAAAGTCTACACAATTCCTTTTACGCTTTATCAGTTTTAGATAGCGGTGCTGTTAATGCATCATTAATGGGAGAGCAAAAAAGAGAGAACAAAGCAACGTCTGACTCTAGGACCCACCACATAGGCAGAGCACAGCAGCGCTAGGCGAAGGTGCCCCCGGTGGCTCATCTTCCCGGGCTCTGCAGGGTGGTGAGTCACCCAATGTCAAGCTGGCACGCTGAGCTGCACTGGGTCAGGACGGGTGGCCCTGGCCAGGGAAACCCGCTGAGGACCGTTGCCGGCGGCACAAAGGGAGACCTGAGGGCCAGATCGCGTGCGGCTGATTTCCCTGCAGAGACTTCCTGTGGCTCGTTTTCCTGGTACCGACTCGGCCGTGCTCACCGTGAGAAGAGCTCTGTCCTTGCCGTGTCTGGCGACGGCTGCTGCGCGGGGCTCCGGTCTCCGCCGTGAGCGTCACCTCCGGGCAGAGCCCAGACGCACCAGCCCAGACGCTCCAGCTCCTCCCACCGGCCTTCGGGCCTTCTCGGTATGGATCCCTGATGTCCGCTGGCTGGAGACTTTGCCCGGGGCTCCGGGCCTCTGGCTGGACTCCTGTGGGACACGGCTGTGGGGTCCAGGGCTCAGCTGGATTCTTCGGGTCTCCAATGCAGTTAGATCTTTCGTTTCTCTGCGTGTGATGTTTTTGGTGAATATTATAGAATAATCCCATAAATTGTGTGTCTTACATTCAATCTAGTCCTTGCAAACCCTGACTGCAGACACCTAGGCATAGCATTCGGTCTCTTCAATCTTTATCAGTTGGGTAACTTGTATCTCCAGCTCCTACCGCTCCGGCCCCTTTGTCTGACGTCTGCTGCAGGGGACAGCCAGGTTCCCTGGCTGAGGACTAGTGTGCTCTGGGACTCCACATCTGGAACAGTCTGAAGCCCGGTCCCCGGTGTGGTCCCAGGCGAAGCCGACGCTCAGTGCAGCCTGAACACTCCTGCGCACACCCGGACTCTCCCCGGACTCCCTGAGGCTCGCTTCTGTGCAGCTGCGGTGCACGGACAGCTTCTAAAACACAAGCAATCCAAAGCATCGTTTCTGACTCCCCGCACGGAACACGTGCAGGCCGGGGGGGCAGGGAGCCCTGGCTCGGCCCGGCTCAGCGGGGCCTCTTCCCGGCTGCTCATGACCCAGAAATGAGCCGCCCAGGGAGACGCTTACATCTCTGGAGGGCAGGCTCGAAGTTGTGCGTTGCGGACACAGAAGGCCACTCCTGCACTCACACGACACGCACCCATTCACCCTTGTGGGCCGGTGACAGGCAGATCCTGGAGATCCGATGAGAAAGCCAGGATCACTCCCACTGGCAAACTTCAGTCAGTGGCTGAGAAAGTCATGGACAGCAATGAGGCATTTCAGGTGCTTATGTGAAAGGAAGCAGTAAATCCCATCGCCGCTCTGTGTTTGTGTTCTTTGAGCATCTTTTTGAAAATGTATCTATTAGGAGCTTTTGCTCACCCGTCTATATCTTGCGTTCCTGTGACTGCATTTCTTTCCTTTTAAATCTTTCATTACACACATCGCCACCGGTGGCTGGTTAGGGTGCTAAATTTAGTATAACTGCCCTGTCCTCTAGAACGTTAGGACTTTGCCCTAAGTGCCTGCCTCTGGCCCTAAAGGGCAAATCAAGAAGTTTCCAGCCCACATGACACTGCGCATGTGTATTTGCAAGGCCGTTCCTTGGCTATAATTGGTAGTTTTCTTGTCGCTAGTTCTGAGGAAAGAAATGCAGAGAGTTTATGTCTGCTCACAGTAGTTAGCACAGACCTCAAACGCAGCAGGGCAAAGCTTGAAGTGTGAGCGTCTGGGACGTTCGCCAAAGCGACCTCTGAGCCCTGCAGCCTGAGCACTTGGGCCTGGCAGAAGCCCGCAGGCTCCTCCTGCACCAATCAGGCCTGGCACTGACTCCGTCCTTGACCCAGTGCCAGCCAGAGACAAGTCCTCCTAACCACTCCTTAAATAATTCAGAGAGAAGCAGAGACACCGCCGGTCACGCTGTGGCCTCCACGAGCTCAGCCCTCCCCGCGGCCGGCCGCCCGTCAGACAAGGCGGGAAGGCGCCCTTGCCGGGAGCCCTGGGTCGGCAGCGAGAGGAGGCTGTGCACGGGCTGCGCTCTCCCGGCTCACGCACCACACTGAGGGACCGACGGGCTCTTGGCGCACAGCTGCCCCGGAGAGGGTGGAAACTGAAGTGACTGGACGGGCCACGCAGGACAGTGCTCACCTGTCGTCTCCGTGCTCTGGGAGGCTGAGGCAGGAAGACCGAAGGGTTAAGCCCAACCGGGGAATTTAGCAATTCAGCGAGACTCTGTTTCAAAGTAAAAATCTCAAAGTTTGAGGCCACAGCTCTGCATGAAGGCCCTGGATTCAGACCACAGTGCCCGGGGTGGGAGCTCCGCAGAGCCCATGCGCCCCTGGGCACGGCGACCGTGATGGGCACGGGGCAGCTGCCCCCTGGAAGGTGGGTCCCCGCCTGGCTTGCGGGGATCTCGGAAACACTTGCGCGCAGCCTGTCGGACCCGGCCGGAGAGAGGGCGCCTCGCCCCGCACAGCTTTCCGTCCTGCCCGGTGCTTCGGGGTTTCGCGTACACTGCCCTGCCGTAAGGGTCCGGGCAAGTGTTGGCACTGTGGGCACAGACTGCTTGAGCCCAGCGGGTGCCGCAGCCCCTCTGGGCTCTCCCTCCTGCAGACATGTCCCCGGGAGCCGCGAGCGGGCCTGATTTCAGAGGCGGACGCCGGGGCCCGGCCCGGAACACAACTGTTTCTACGCTGTCCCGCCCCAGGAGAGCCGGGAGATCAGAGAGGAGAAGACCGCACGGCCTGCGGTGTGGGCTGCTTCTGCTTGTGCTTTGTTCTACTTTCCGGGCGTTCGCCTCTTCCAGTAAAGACACAGACACATGGCCACGAGCCCCCGACACGGCCTCCCTCCGCACACGCCCCTCACGGCCTGCCGCCTCCGGGCGGCCCGCTAGTCCGCTTCCCTGAGGGTCTCTGGTCGCAGTGCCCTGGCGGACGGGATGTCCTGAGCTCGTTCTAAATATTTCCCCTTTGTGATCATTTCGAATTCGGGGAAAAGCCCAGGGTCATCCAGTGCCAGATCCAGCGAATAAAATGGAGGAAGACACAGAGTCCTGTTTTTATCAGCTGCCTTTCCGCAGGATGGCACTCAGCGCCACGTTCACTATGTTTTTGATCATGTCCTGTAAGACGGGAATGGGGACTCCAGAAGTGGTTCAGAAAGCGGCAAGAATGAAGAGGTTAGCGTGTCTGAGGTGAGGGCCGTGTCCCGAAGGAGCTTAGTGGTGATGTGCTCTTCACTGTCACAAACACTGCGGTGTGGACACGCACTGTCCACGGTGATCGCCATGTGTCCGGACGTCTGCAGAACTCCCCACACTCCCTCTTATGTCTCAGGAGGAGGAATCGTTCCACGTGAGCACAATGTCATTTTTTAAGCACTGAAAACTTTAACAAATATTTCATAATATAGTCAGCTACCTAGTCTATTCAAATTTATCTACAGCATTTTTAAAGTTTTCATATGCAAATAGTAATGTATTTGTATCTGACAAATACACTTCTTTCCTCAAGGTGACCATCATAAATAATCTCATCTACCTATTCAGAAAAATACTGTACTTTAAAAAAATGATTACTATAGAGATCACATGATTCATAATGCTCTATGCTCTCTCTCTCTCTCTTTTTTTTTTGGTTAGTAACACATCTGGAGATCTTTCACCACCATCTGCACATTCAGATCTTTTCTGAAAACCACATAACATGCCACAGCTTATTTAAATCATCACTTACTTACACATTTCTTTGAAGTCCTTGTTAAATAATTTGATTTGTATAGTTCTCTTCAAATTACCTTTCAAAATATTCATGTCATGTTTCATGTTAGTACTGTGCGATGTACACCTGTGGGAAAACATCACAGGGTGCTCCCTGCAGACGGGGGGGGGGGTCAAAGCGTAGCACGAGTGTTTAACTTTTAAAAAGTGTTAAAGGACACAGTGCCGCGAATCTCCTACAAAACACTCCCTCTGGTTTTGAACAACACCTCGTCTTTGCCGTGGTCTGAAGCGGTTCCAGAAGTCACCCCCTGTGAGAGTTTTTTTTTTTTTTTTTTTTTTTTTTTTTTTT